>JARHVA010006566.1:792500-883179 GCA_037957365.1 Torreya grandis | reverse complement strand
CTATAACCTATTGGGTAGTGAGAAATGGGGCCCTTGCTACACACCATGGGTAGATCAAGTATCAATGCACACATTAGGTTATTTAATAATGTCATAATGTCTAGACTAAGATTGACATGGTCTTATAGTTTTTGATATTATGAAGATTATTTTTGAACAAGCCATTATAACCATAAATATAAACATTAAAATTTTAGATTTTTTTAAATGATCCATAATCCTTAATTATTTTTATCACTAATGATTAGGTTATTAGTTTTTAAATTTTTTTTTCCAAGAATTTATTTAGAACCATCAAATATGGATAAACACTAGTCAGTTGTGCATGTAATCCTCTCTTCTCTTTTCCCTATTTTTCTTTACTCAACATGTATGCAAGTTGCATATATAGGTGTGTAGGTGTATATGACAATTTAATAAATACATTAATACATTATGTATCATTGAATATGAAAAATATGGGTCAATTGTGGGTGTATTATTATCAAGCATTTTCCATATTATCCTCTTCTCATATGTACATAAAAATATCCATATAGGTTTATAGTGTAGATGACCACATTAAGAAATGAAATAATCTGAGATGCACATCAATATTTATGAAAATAATGTTACAAAAAAGAAATTCATAGTGCATTGTTTTCAGTAATATTTTAATACATGTTATTTAATAAATTCATAATTGTTATTAAAAAACTCTTAATAATGGGAATATTCCTTAATCTTACTCTATATGAGGTCATTACACTATTTCTTATCACTATAAACATATAAATGTTGTATTATAAATTTGACAATCTTAGTTCTTACCGATCCTCAACATACTTGAGTTGTGTATTTGTAGTTGAATCTCATTCACATTCCATCTTAACAAGTTATTTCACTATGAGCTTGTCATTCCAAAAACATTTCATACATATATACAATTGATGTATAATGAAAAAGGCCAACCTTCTAGAGGGCATAATTTTTGACATGTAACTCCATTTGAGCTTTTCCATACACCACAACGATCATATAATAATTTTGATTCTAACCTAAACCACTATATCTACATAGATTTAATTTCAATATTTTTTGGAGGCCAAACGTAATCATCTGAGGGTTCAAAATTAACAT
Organism: Torreya grandis; assembly: GCA_037957365.1. Classification (NCBI taxonomy): domain Eukaryota; kingdom Viridiplantae; phylum Streptophyta; class Pinopsida; order Cupressales; family Taxaceae; genus Torreya; species Torreya grandis. The sequence goes on along the minus strand of JARHVA010006566.1, from coordinate 882,060 downwards.
TTAATGATTTTTTAAAGAATTTTCTATTTTTAGAAATTGTATATTTTTAAAACCAAAAGTCAAATTCATTTGAATTTCGCTCCATAGGTTAATTTTATTATTTATGTTATTTTGGGAAAATTTTAGAGTCATTCTTTCTTGTATGAAAAACTTACTATAAATAGCAGTTGTTAAAACTAGATGCTTTTTTCTTAGATTTTAGATTTTTTGAATTTTTGCATGTCAAATCTAAATTCTAAGTTGAGGCTTATTTAATCATGGTTTGGGGTTTTAATTATTTCAATAAATCAATATGAATCAATTCTAAGTATTGGTTTAATATCTTGGTCTATTAGTAATTTTCTTATTCTTGTTAGTTTCCAAGTTCATTATCTGGTATCAGAACAATTTCAAATCTTGAAAGAGTAAATAATGGTGAGAGGATAAGGAGGTGTTGTACAAATAAATATAATTGTACAAGAGATATAGAGGCAAGTTTAAAAATTAATAAAGGTTATCACTAATCAACAAAGAAGATAAGTAGGTGATAAGGAAGACACAGATCAGGATAAAAAAATTCAATAAGAAGAAGAACAAGAGAAACCACCATCGATGGAAGACAAGATGGTTCAAGCTTTAGAAGGAAGAAATGAAGGAATTAAGGTTGATGTTAGAGATTATGTAGGTAGTTTAAAACTATAGGAGTTGATAGATTGGATGAATAGCATGGAGAAGTTCTTCAAGTGGAAGGCTATGAGAGAAGATAAGAAGGTAAATTTTACTTGCATGAAATTGAAAGGTCATGCAATGATTTAGTGGTATCCCCTATAGAAAGAGAGATAGAAAAAAGGTAAAGAGAAGATTAATTCATGAAAAAATATGAAAAAAGCTAAGGGAGAAGTTTCTTTATGTGGAATATGCACAAACCCTGTATGAAATATTTTAGAATTTAAGGCAAAAAGATCACAGTATAAAAGTTTATATAGATGAATTTTATAGACTTTATATACGAGTGGAGCATGATGAAGCCGAAGATAAAAAGGCTACAAGGTATGTAAATATTTTAAACTTTTCTATTCAATATGAACTAAGCATGCATAGAATACCTAACATGGAAGAGGCTTATCAATTAGCTTTGAAAGTAGAAGAAAAACAAAATAGATAGGATTTCAAAAGAACATCTATTGGTCTAAAAGTAGGTGGATCCCATCTAATAAAGAAATGAGGTGGGTTTAATACCACTAGAGGTGGCTTTAATGGCAATAAATGTCAATCATCATGTGGTGCATAAAGATAAGATGATAATGGGCAAGGGTTTTAATACCAATAAAAAAGAAGAGGATTTCAAAGAGGATGAGGTTATGGTGGTACTAGATGATGGTTTCAGAATTAGCATAGATCTTATGTTTGTTATAGATGTCGAGAAGAAGGGCATAGATAATTTGAGTATCCATACTATCAAGATCAAGAAAAGAAGCAAGAAGATCATCTGAGAGTAAATTTAGTTGAGGTTGAAATAGAAGAACAGATTAATAAAATTACACCAGCTGATGTTGGAAAGAATCTCATGATGAGAAGAACCATGATCACTCCTAGTAAGGATCAACTGTAGAATAAAGAAGGTGGTGATGCATGGATGTGATCAATTTTTTTTCGAATAAGATAAACTTAAGGTGGAAAGGTATGCAAATTAATTCTAGATGGTAGTAGTTGTGATAATATGGTTTCTAAATAAATGGTTGAGAAAATAAATTTACAGTGTGAAAATCATCCTAATCCTTATTGGATTTCATGGCTAAATAAAGGGAATGAAGTTACAATACATAAAAGGTGTTTAATCAAATTTTCTATAGGAAAGAGTTATAATGATGAAATATAATGTGATGTTATTTTGATGGATGCATGTCATGTGTTATTGGGGAGACCATGTTAATTTAATAGGAAAGTAGTTCATGATAGAGAAAATAACACATACACTTTTGGAAAAGGTGGTACAAAGGTAATTTTATTACCTCTTAAAGAGGAAGAGAAGATAGAAAGCATGCTCTGTACTAAATAACTTATCCAAGATATGAAGGTAACAGGTTGATGTTATATACTAGTAACAAAGAATGAAGAAACAAAAATGGTGCCAATACCAACTGAATAAACAAGAGTGTTGAAAGAATATGTAGATGTTATGACTGATGAGTTATTAGATGGTTTAAATCAAAAATAGATATTCAACATTACATTGATTTGATTCTACGATCAGCTCTACCTAATCAAGCAACCTATAAGGTGAGTCCAATAGAACATGCATAATTAAATAAATAATTTACTAAATTGTTAAGGATTAAAATGATATGGTAGAGTATGAATCCATGTGTAACACCAACATTACTAACTCTAAAGAAGATGGAGGATAGAGAATGTGTGTGGATAGTAGATAAATTAATAAAATTACAATAAAGTATAGGTTTTCTATACCTTGTTCAGATGATATTATGGATGTGCTTATAGGAGAAAAATATTTTACCAAGATTGATCTAAGGAGTGGTTATTGTGATATTTGAATTCATGAAGTAGATGAGTGAAAAATTGCATTCAAGACTAGGGATAGATTATTTTAGTGGATGGTGATGCCATTCAGATTATCTAATGGACCTAGCATATTTATAAGTGTGATGAATACAGTGATATGAGAATATATCGGTAAGTTTATGGTTGTTTATTTTGATGATATTTTTATATTTATTACGACTAAAGAAGAACTCTTATATTATTTGATAATGGTAATAGATTTGTTAAGAAAGGAGAAGTTGTATGGAAATCTTAACAAGTGCAAGTTTATGTAAAATAGTTTGTTATTTTTTGGATTTATAGTTTTAGTAGATGGTACAAAAATGCATGGAGAAAATTTAAATACAATTTTTGAGTGGCCTATTCTAAAAATCACTATATAGGTAAGAAGTTTACATGTTTTAGCAACTTTTTACATAAAGTTTATTAAAAAAATTAGTAGTATGGTCGTACCAATAACAGATTGCATGAGAGGGAAAGAATTTGCATGGACTGGAGCAGCCACATAAATCTTTGAATTTTTAAAGAAGAAGATTATATAAAGACCAATTTTAGCATTAATATATTTTAACAAAAGTGTTTGAGGTTGATTACGATGCTTCATTTGTTGGAATTGGTGTTATGTTGAGTCAAGAAGGAAAGCCAATGGCATATTTTAGTGATAATTGAATGAGATAAGGAAACATTATTTTACATATGATGTTGAACTTTATGAGATTATATAAGCATTAAGACATTAGAGGCATTACCTACTGCCTAGGGAATTTATCTTATTTATAGATCATGAGGCTTTGAAGTATGTGAATACATAAAAGAAGTTGAATATAAGGCATGCAAAATGGGTTTCTTTCTTGTAGGGGTATAATTTTGTGCTAAAGCAAAAATTAGGAAAACAAAATCAGGTAGTTGATGCATTAAGCAAGAGGGTAGCGTTATTATCAACTATGGTGAATGTAGTTAGATTTGAAGCTATTACAGAATTATATCATACTAATCCATATTTTAGCATTGTAATAAAGTAGTGCATGAGTCTATTAATATGTGGGACAGATGCTATTCATGATGAGTATTTTATACAATAAAGTTATCTCTTTAAAGGGAAACAATTATGCGTTCTAGTTAGGTCTCTAAGTAAAAATATAATAAGAGAATTACATAGTGGTGATTTGGTTAGACATTTTGGTAGGTGGTTTAGAGCATAATGTGGGTATATCAATCATGTACCTATGTAAACACATCTATACACTTGTGAGAGTAAGTGATTTGGATTTATATAGAAAGTTCCATTGTATTTATTGGAAATATTTTAGAGTATTTAAGAGAATTAAATAACCTAGATAGGTTTAAATACAAATTTTTGTAAGTCATATATATGAGTGCGACCAGTTCTAATGCACCTCATTATGATATTGTGTTTATTATAAAAGTATGTAATCACCCTATAGTATGTGTGCAAGCTGTAATTACTCATTAAAAATCAATAAAGAAAATTTTTATTTCAGTTTATCATATTATCTCTATGCATAGGACTACAAGTCGGTCCATCTATTGTGTTAACTATGTGCGATGCATGGTCTAAGGTTGTCATTCATGGCACATACTAATTGTAACTAAATCATCATCTAAAATATCATAAATGAAAAATTTGTATAAATATTGAATGCATATGATGATTCAAAACTTGCCCTTGAAATGACCCTTGTTCTCCATAAGATGTTATCCATTAAATCATCGTTGTTGGTCAGAATATGTTGTCTAAAAAAATATGTAGAGATGAATATTTTTAATGATATGAAATTAAAATTCCTAAAACATAATTAGTAGTAAGGATACAAATTTCTTTTTTATATGATTTACATAAAGCCAACCTTTGATTTAGGATGTTAATGTTTGATGAACTCACCTAACCATGTGTATAGATTGAAGATATTCACTTCAGCTATGGTTCTTGTCATTTTTAATGTACCAAGAAATTAATTGGACACACACACCCGCGCGCACACACACACACACACACACACACACACACACACACACACACACACACACACACACACACACACACACACACACACATGAATATGAATATGAATGTGAATGTGAATGTGAATGTGATTATGATTATGATTATGATTATGATTATAATTATGATATAAGGCTCTATATTCAATGGTAGTACATAAAGAAGCATAATTTTAAAAAATGTAGTTTTTGTACAATCATAAAATACCATTCCTTATTTGTTAAATAAATGTTAAATAGTTTTAACAAATTAAAAAAGAAAAGGTAAATATATATAAATAATGTTAATATGACATTAATTAAGATATATATGTTAGTGATTGTAAGGGTTTTGTGCTATAATATCATAAAAGAGACATGATAAACCATAATGGTAATAAAAATGTGATGAGAAACAACCACAAAAGGTGGTAATTAAGAAAAATATGTCTGCATGCATTCATGCATGCATACATACATACATACATACATACATACATACATACATACATACATACATACATACATACGTACGTACATATACATACATACATACATACATACATACATATGTATGTGCGTACGTATGTATGTATGTATGTATGTATGTATGTATGTATGTATGTATGTATGTATGTGTGTGTGTGTGTGTGTGTGTATGTATGTACCTATGTATTTATGTATGTATGTATGTACGTACGATAATTTCTAATAATTATGTTGATATTATCTCAAAATTCTATATGAAAGTTAGATATTTCCTTGAACTATAAATTTTTAATTCTTTATTATAATAAAATGTAACTCAAATATATTAACATATAAATCTTTTATAAATCTATGTACAAAACACCAATATATATTTTTCTTGAGGCATCTATACCACTTATAATACAAATCCAATCTAATATAGAAACATAGAAATACCTCTCGATGCCTTTTACATAAATTTATTAAATATATACATCCTAATTATGAATCTATTTTATCATCTAAAACCTATCTATTATTAAAAAACATATCATGTTATATAATGAAAATTAAATTATAATGTTATACTTCTACCAAACAATTTGAGTATTATCAATAATAAGTATAATTTTTTATGATGAAGAGCTATAATGAAGTTCACATGTAAATCTTACTAAGCTATTATAGTGACAAATTATTTTGGTAAATTACTTGATGTGTTCGTGCACCTATCATATTCTTAATTACATATGGGACACTTACATTTTAGTTTAGTTGATCTACGAATACTTTTATAGTCAAAAAATGTTTACATTATAATTATTTAATATCCATAGAACCTTATTCAATATACTCTAAAAAAATTTCAAAGACATTATCATGGTCATTTACATTTACTATTTCATGCCAAGATGATTGTAGTAGATTTATTTGTAACCTCGTGAACACAATCAAGATAAAATAATAAATTCATAGTTTGGTTACAATCATACATTCTTTTGTAATAAATCTATCTCAAATTGTACATTATTAGGAATAAATCCATCAGAGATTAAAAACCAAGGTTATTATTAGTGGGAAACAAATAAAAAATATGACCTTCTTGTAGGATAATGTTTTGAGTATTATGTCACTCCATAAAAAATAGAAGAATGTCAATACATATAGCTTCATAATTACCCAATCATCTATAGTTTTAATTTGAAAATGTAATATAGGAAAGTATAAGGAGGTTTCCCATTGGATATAAAAATATATCTTCTCCATTAGCCATGCATCATCCACTGAGATCTAGATTTCATACAGCTTAGAGCCATAGATATTTTTATATGAACTTACAACTACTAGATACCCTAAGGATTCAAAGAATGTCGGAAGGAATGTAGAAGCTAGTTCTTCTCAGTTTTAGAGTATATTTATTATTTAAATTTTTCTATTTTGAGTGTATGATGTTGACAACCCATAAATTGATCACCAATAATTCACTTATTATCTCAATTAGTGACTCATATACCATGACATTCACATTGTATCAAATATGATTCCCTCTTAAACACCTATGTGGTGAGCACTTTACATAAGATTTGGAATTCACTTCAACCACATCATTTTTCACTCTCCAGGTCACTTTTGGGTAAGTCCCTAGTTTAATTTTGGATTTTAAAGCATTTGGTTTACTTTCACAAGAGCCCTAATGCATATTCAACCTCTTTCTTGCAAGTTTAAGTTGTGAAGGCTTTCCTAAACATAGGTAGAGTTTGATGTGGCTCATGAATTCATAATTTTTTCACATAAGTTGAACTCATTATGCACATGAGGTAAAAATCAATTATCACTTGGCTGATAAACACTGTCCTTAAGTCAAAGTAAAAATATAAAATACTAGGACTTTTTCATGCTCAAACTTTATTTGCCTTTATTGAGATGTTAAAGTGCATAAGGTCAGGGCTTAATGAGAAGAAGGAATGAAACCAAAAAAAGGAGAGAACATGTCCCTTGCTAGTCCTGGCCCTGGCTGGGTTGGTATGGTACATAAACCCCAAAGTGAATGATTTGACCAAGAATCAAGTGGACATAGGCTCGTAGGCCGATGAAGGTATATAGAAAACAAGAGTATGACATATGTGAAATAGAGTGACGATCACAGAAACATGAAAATAGACTGATAGGAAGTAAATAAGTAGATGTGGAGCCCTACCAAATAAGATTTATCCATGTTGGGAATACAAAGTGGGGTTGGGAGATCTCACACCTAGGTCTATAATGCGATGTGTGGTGACCACCCATTGGTCCTAAGGTAGTAATGCATATAGGGATTGGGATCAATGATATAAATGTATGTTGAAGGGTGTAATACTAACTTGTCAGTTTTGATAGGGCTAGAAAATGATTAGAACTAACAAAAGGTGAGGACATGGCCCTTGCTGGCCCCAACCCCTTGTTGAGATGGTAGGAAAGTCAGACCTCAAGCTGATTAAAATATTGCCAGGTGTCATCCATAGTTTTGAGATGGGAACCAAGTGGCTATAGGATGACAAGCTAGTCAGAGCCCATTAGAAGGTCATGTGGAGCCCATATAAGGTAATATTTTACATGTCATGAATGGAGATTAGGACTGAGAGATATGACATTCAAATCTACAACATGACATATGGCAACCTACAAATACATTCATTTTAGACCACTGATGAATATTTTTTGGATGTTATTCTTTTTTTTATATTTATAATGTTTTATGTGAAGATATTTTCATCTAGTATCAGTGTGGAATTTTGAGAAAGTGGGAGAATTCATGTTTATATAATTTTTAAGAAATATATATATATATATATATATATATATATATATATATATATATATATATATATATATATATATATATATATTTTCAGAATGTTATTTTCTTCTCACATAATTTTTTTGATTTGAACTATTATTTAACAGTGGGAAAGAGGAATTTGAGATATTTATAAATAGTGGTTACACAAAGGATTTTAATTAGTATCAAGTGAGTTATCATAATATTTAATTGAATCTATATACATATTTTTTGAATATTTTTGTGCATGAAAAACTAACAAAGCAACACACCTTCCACCCCTATCTTATGCAACTTTCGTGTGTCCAGCGATGCAGTCACTTATTAGGATGATGATGAACCAATTTATGAACATGGAGTATTTTTAATTGAGATAGGCAATGATAATGAAGGGTAATAATAGGGAATTTCAAATGATATTTTAATCTAGAGTGCCCATACTATATTCTAACTCATACTTGTATGCCCTTACTGGGATGGAAAAGAAATCAGACCTCTTGGCAATTTAATGTTTGTTAGGTGGTAGCCATATACTTGAGATGACAAAAAAAATGGATATAAGATGGTAGGCTATTTAGATAATTCAAAAACTAAGATTTTGACACTTATCAAGCAATGAGAGGATCTTAGAAACCTAAACCTGGTCTAAATGGATATAAGATGGTAGGCTATTTAGATAATTCAAAAACTAAGATTTTGACACTTATCAAGCAATGAGAGGATCTTAGAAACCTAAACCTGGTCTAATAGGTAGTAAAGAAGCCAATGAGTGTCATATTATAAATTTAATAGCCCATCTAAATGTCTCCAATCCTTCGACTCAATAAGACACAAAAAATATGACATATGTATAAAATAAGTTAATGCTAAAATGTCACCCTACAAAAACCTATTGAGCACACCTATTGATTTTTTTCCCCTAATAAGTTTTGCAGAATAATCAAAAATCTATATCATAATCTATTAAAGATAGGCCCAATAAAAATTCAATAGAATAAATATTTTGATAGATATGCCTCAAACAAGGAAACTCAAGCTTATGGTAACCTATGTATTTCCTCATTTTATTCATCCAAATACCCATTAAACTATGTCATCATGAACTATGGCATAAAAAATCACTCAAGTGAACAATACAAACCATATATCTTAATAAATGGTTATTCTTATCATGGAAAATATATGGGAGAGGGGGATCTAATTGCCATATTTATTAGATGGAGCATGTAGAAACTCGTGGAGGTTTGAACCCACGTCCAAAAAACTACGAAAAACTAGATATGCTTGTGGTCATCCTAAAAATTGTACCTTTAATTATTTCACCAAATAAATATAAAGAGTGTCATAGAACCCCACCACAATCAAATGGATGTTTTTTATGCCTTTGTTCACCCTTGAGAATAGAAAATAATCAATCAAAGATGTTACCACCTTGCTTTGATATAAGTGACATACCAATTTTTTATATCTTATCCACATATAAATAGAAATGTCATGCATATTTGAGACACTCATCCGATATGGACTACTATCACAATCAAATCAATATTCATGACATCCACATCCACCCTTAACCATAGAAAATGAGCAATGAAATATGTTCCAACATTACAAGCTACGTATACCTCTATAAAATGGGTAAGGAATGTAAATATGATAACTAGCACTAATCTAGGCTTTATGTATGATATGGGATCTATGGTGTTCGATATCACATGAAATACCTTATCATTATATCTCACCATTGTTATTGCTTACACAACACAACCCATTTATAGACTGAAATTAGGGACCCTCACTTCATCTTTTAATCTACTCTTGCATATGCTCATGATTTATTGGTATGAGCACTACATCTTGCCTTGGTATTTCATCTCAATTTATGAGTCAAATTATGACTTGAAACCACCACTATCGGAAAGACCACATCCATGCGAATCAAATTGGTATTTGACACATGTATTGTAAAATAGAGTTATGGCCTCCCAATTTTCCATTAAAGTTTGGCTCTCACAACTCTACTAGAATGTTCCAAAAGTTATTGCTATGTTAGATGATAGTGTCATTAGGCAACAATATTATCATTAGGTGATAATACCATGGTCAATCAATGGTAAAGTTGTAGATGATGGCAATTTCATCATAGGATGACATCACCATCAAACATTGGCATCCTCATTGATTGATGACAATGGTATTAGGAAACCACATTACTATTGAGTGATAATGATGTCATTGATTGATGGAGATGTTGTGGGGAAATGACAATGTTGTGGGTCAACCACATTGTCATTGGTCAATGGAGATGTTATATGGTGATGGCACTTTCATGGGTCAATCGTATTATTAATAGTCAATGGATATGTCATGGGGTCTTAGAATTTCCATGGGTCAATTCAATTATCAATGATAGATCACATTTACTATCAACCTATTGTTAGGTCATCTAGTGATTTTATCTCCCTTGGTTGACTGCATTTCCATCGATCGACTTGGAAATTTCTAAGTGTTGTATATCTTATTTTGTCTACTTTCTTCTAGCACTTTTTAGAAAATAATTTGTTTTCTTTTCCTTGTGTGAGTGTTGAACAACAAAAGAGAGACGATGGAAGAGTAGACTTTACAATAAAACCCATCAGATGATAACATTATAGCCATCAAGGGACTGCATACCAGACATGGTAAGTAATAGAAGTTTACTAAGATGAGTATTCAGTGTTAGAACAAAATTATCAAACATTGTCTTCAAATTATAGTTTTTTAAAACAAATGAAAATTGAATCATTGTGTTCAGATTATAGATGTTTAGAATTATTGTTTATGTATTTTGGTTTAGTCTGTTGTTGAATAGCCAGAATACAATACTAAGAGACTATGTAATGTGATGTGTGGTGTGCAAATTTTATTCAAAATTAATCTAAGCCATCAGGAAGACTACTTAGACTATATCTATACACACATAAACATTTGATTGAGAGATAAATTATTAGAAAAGCAGGGTTTATTTATAGGTGGACTAAATGGCATTCATAAATATCAATATGATGTGAATGACATGAAAATATCTATGGATGAATCTCAACATTGTTCTTCTAAATATAAATATGAAGATGATTGTTGCATTGGAATTGCAATTGATTATTTATGTTATGTTTGATTTCAAATTTATCTTTTACCCAGATATATATATGGATAGGGGAAAGAAACCAAAAATTCTTTATTCCCTTAAGGTTTTAGTAGAGATTAATTTTTTAATGATAATATTTAATTGTATAATTTATAATTAACAAATTAATATATTTAATTTTTGGACCATCCTCTCTCTTCACTTTTTTATCCAAGAAAAAATGCATCCAAATATTTTTACATACATTTCTTTTTACTCTAAATAATATTCTTCTAATTTATGACCAAAACTATAATCCTATATATGAAAATCCATAAAAAAAATTTTCAAATACATTTCTCACCACTCTAAGAAATATTCCTTTACAATAAATTCCCGTCATATTTTACATCTCTCTTGCATATACGAAATGGTAAACAAGCTCTCCATACGAGGTTGTACCCCTAATTGAAAAATAAAAATAGAAAAAGTTAAATGGACAGTATATAACATTAACATGACAAAGTGGCCACCAAATGCATTTGAATGTGGGGCAAATGATATTAAACATTAAATGTGGTGAGGACAATGTAAGTGTTACGAAAGTTCACACCTCCAGTCACCCCGGTTACTTGAGTAAAATTTTGTAAAAGACCACTCCAGAGACTAAATATGCTAACAATATTAAAAAATCATATCCCTATTCCCTCATCTTTTCAGTAATATTAGATTTATAATCATCATCGATATGCTTTTTGTCACTTAAGACGCTTTCTTTTCTTGACATGTACTGATTAGATCAATGTGTATCCATATCACTGGCTTACGGCAACGAGTGTCTATATCAACTATTTAGTATTTCTTTGTGGTTTACGAATCTACTTTTTACATGTTTTATGTAATATTTGTTCAAATGGAATCTTATATATTCATATTACATGCCCATTTTATGCCTATCCCAAAATGATTATCCTCTGCATGTCAAAATTTGTTGAGAAAATTGTGGAATTATTCATGCGCCATATGTATGTAGTCACAACAAGGATGACACATCATCATAAATAAAAAGCACCAAATAGTTTGATGGCTCTCCTAGTATTTTAAAGGACTTTGTATCCCATAATTATATCTTACCACTAAGAACAGGCCTGGAATTTGAAATTAACCATGCCTGTCAATTCAAAGTTTGTTATAGGGACCTATTAAATAAGATAAAAGCAGCGCTTTTTAATAGAAAGATAATATCTGTACAAACTACTAACAATAATTTATCATATATTAAATAAAGGATTAAAAATTACGCCTCCCTAGCTTGTTTACACAGTAGACATTTACCGGCCGATGACCACACTTTGCGACGGATGTGAGGTCTGACTGTTAGGTTTGTTTATTCTCCTCGTAACATCCATTCGATTAAGCGGTAACTAAAGTAATGCCACCACACTTGTTGACCAATGCTGCCGACGTGGAAATGAGTGTTATTTTTTGCTGCTACCTATATGGACCTAGGTGGCGGCATTGCCAATGTCAGCGGGGAATATTGGTGATAGAGGATGCCCTATATAGTAGCACGACTAGCTTGGAGATGGATAATTTGTGTTTAATCATCTTGCTTGGCTAGTTTGGAGATGGTTAATTTGTAATTAATCATCTTGCATGGCGGAGAAAGTTTGTATTTTTAAATTTGAATTATTTGAAATAACAGCAAAGCAAAAACGAAATAAATCATATGCCGAACAAGGGAACACTACTAAAGCCATTAAAAGGAGTTTTTTTTAAAAAAAATTGATTAATAGTATTTGATGTAGAGAGTGAACATTAACAAGGGCATGGAGTGTCAAGTCTCTACGAAGTGATAATTATGTAAAAAGAAATGATAAACAGACTAGTATTAATTATTTAATTTTAATGTGGCTATTTTATTTTTTGCTTCAATTTGAATAATTCTAAATTTATTTATCTTTTTTTTTTACCACCAAGAACATTCCAGAACATATAATCTATATATGTCCTTAATTATAAATGGTGGAAATAGATATTATATATAATTAAAATGTTCAGTACTGAGTGTCAGTAATGTAGCACTTTTTTCATATTGTTTTTAGTCATGGAATTTGACTTTTTATATGGTGTATAAATGATTATAAAACCATAAAAAACTAGTTTATAGATTTGGAATAACATTTAGTTTGTACATAAATGTTGAGGAAGAAAATCATAAACAACCATGGATCTCTATGTACTAGAAACAATAACATGAAGATCATATTAAAAGAACATCTAAGAGATATAACAATGATATCTTTAATATTATTACTGTGTGTAAAATAACATATTTCTTGATCACTTAATCAAAATCTTTTCCTTTCTCATGAAAGTAAAAAGCCCATTCTAGTGCTTTTGGTCTAAAGAGATTCTCCTTATTCTAGAGCATCTCTATGAGAGCCACAAGACTTGGAACCATCTGCTAAACATAAGTAGGTCTGAAATTATTATGGAGCACAAGGCCACTCAACTACAAGGTCATTAATTCATTCTACATGGTACTTTCTCCATGTTGTTTGTACAAACTAGAGGCTACACCCTGTTTTGTCAAAGAACTGAGAATGATGATCAAGGGCATGGATTCCTATAAATGAAGTGCATAAAAAACATATATTAAATGATATAGTTTACTTTGGTACTCAAATACAAAATATAAAACACAAAACATAAACTATGAAAATAAACTAAAACTTAAAATAAAAATAGCATATAACTCTTCATCAATGTGAAGTGAAATTATACCGAAAAACATCTTGCATCTTATGTGAAAGGATGATTACAATTTAAAAATCTGTTAGACAAGTACAACTTCATCGCAGATATTAGAGACCAATTTTTGTATTTATCATTTCTTTCGTGCAGGTGAGTGTAATATTTCCACAATGTTTGGTTGGGAATTCTAAGTAGGAATTGGAACTAGACATAACTCATATGTGTTGTACTAATAAAGACAACAGAACAAATAATTATACATAATATCCATTGAAATTTTTATATAAATAAATATATAAATAAGAAAAATAAATAATTGAATATTTAAAAGATATTAAAAATGATTAAATCAAAATAAATAAATAAAATTGTTTATAAAAACATAAAATAAAATAAAATTGAAAATAAACAAAATAATCCAACCTATATTTATTAATTATGTGCACACAATTACAACATAGTCCTAATTGTGTATTTTTTTCCCAATTACACCATCATTTGAAACTACAAACCAGAATTATTAAATGTACCTGTAAAATTACTGCATATTCCTAATTTCACGTCTACTTTCCCCGTACCAAATGTCTGCAATTAGAACCTATATTTTATTCATATAGAAATACAGCCTATAAATTGATGCTACCTAAACACTTAATTTTTTCCTTGTCATGGCAGAACACACAATTAGAACATGGATTTTTTACAATTACACATTCACAATCAAACTAAGGGGTCTAATCCACATGAGAATAGTAGAATGCAGTTGAAACATCTAATTTCGTCCTAATTGCAGCAGCGTCCACAATTACAAAGTAACTACCTTCTAACTATACATGTTATGTAATTTGTGGCCCTAAATCCACAAATCCACTCTGTGATTACATATCAAACATAACACTACACCGTGTTTACGATTCAAGCTTACAACAAAAACTTGTAAAGCATGTCACTGTGGAAAAATATAAAAAAATAAGTTCACAAAAAGTGCAAATCAAAATCGAGAATTAAATTTGGAGGAAGAATTACAATAACCTATACCTGCTACCATGGGAGAAAAATTAAAAAACACAAAATACGAATATGGATCAGAGCTATAAATGAAAATGGGAAAATAAATAGAAAAAATAATGGAATAATTAAAAGGCACGGTAAGTGGGCATTGTTAACATACCTTGGTGGTCACCAGCATAGCCTTCCTCACCTCGGCCGACCTTGAATCTTCGTTTCCTATAATCCCACTTAGTTTAACCTTTAATTCTTATTTCTAAATTTTGAATTACAGGTTAAACAATAACAAAGTATTTACTAGAAGTATGTCCTTAAATTAATAATTTTATTATGCAGTGTTAGGAGGATATACAGACATATCTCCAACTTCTTAATTTTTTTTTTCTACGCTCTAAATTATTATGAAATGATATGTCACAATGAAAACAATTATGATAACAGAAATATGTAGTCGAATGCAATCAACACAAAGATAAGAATAAATAACACAAATCGTAACATTAAATAAATGGGTTTATAGACGCAGACAGGCACACCTATGTTCGAATTTAAGAACTACCTTTCTCCTTGAACTTTCAACCAAAAATAAGAACAAGGAAACCATCTCGAAAATGTTTCAGAGACCTATATGCATGTACATGTGGCTAGGATACATGAGCTGAGGGTTTTAACAGCAGAACATTATCAAGACAATAAAATTAATGAATCAGAATATTACTAAGACAATAAAATTATAAAAAGGTCAAGATTCTAAATAATAATTTGTATTGATTTATATTGAAGGAATTTAAATAATTACAAATCATGCATGAATAAGTTTTAACTTAGAATTGGAGTTTGACCAAAAAAAAAAATGGAACTTTAAAAATAAATAAAACTTTACTTGTTATTTTTAATAGTGATTTTTAGTAAGTTTTACATGCAAGCACGGGTAGCTCTAAAAATATACAAAAATAATCTAAACTCTAAAATTAACCTATTAGATAATTTCAACTAAAATTCAATTCCAGTTACAAAAATAAATAATTTGTAAATTTAGTAAAAACCCAAAAATAATTTTAAATGATAATTTCAAACCGTTAGATGGTCACGTTTGGCCTCCAAAAAAAATTGAAAACATCCCATAACCATAAGGATAGGTTATGGGAGCATTGAACTTTTTGAGATGGTTTTTTTGGCATGAAGATAGGTTCAAATGTATCTACGGATCAAAATGTATGGCCTCTGGAAGTTTAGTGTCTTTTTTTGCATCATTATCTTCTAATTGAAAATAACTCAGCTCATGCAAGTTTCTTTGATTGTATTGGTGAAATCTATTCTTATCAATCTTCTTTATCTCCCATTATGTAATCCAAATGTTGTTTTCCTTCTATAATCCTTCCCACTATACTAAAAATGTTTTATAACTTCATTGCCTTGTTGTTAATGTCTTCTTATTCAAAACTTACATTGTCTTTCATTTTTTCTCCAATACCTTTTACTTCCAATATAATTATTTATATTATTCAACTTCACCATATTTTCTATGGAAATCATATAAATTTTAAACATTAAATACTAGAGAGATATTAAATTTCTATGGTAAAATCACATTATACGCATTGACCTTGATTTTCTTCACAATTCTACATGGTCTAATTTTATTGTACATCAACTTCTTATATGTACCTTTCAAAAATCTCTCTTTTCTCATGTAAACCATCATTGAAACTCCAATAAATATTTTTGATCTGCTTCTAACATCTGATACTACTCTATACTTCTCCTTACTTTCTTACAACTTTCTTCTTACTTATTTTCATAATTATTATATGCGTTCTACAAATCCTTTTTCATCATCACTGACTCGTTTTGTAATTGGTAACTATACCAAATCCATAACACTCATTGTATTTCTCTCATAAGTAATATGAAATTTTTATTTGCCTGTTGATATGTTCACTGAGCTATTATATGCGAACTCAACTTATGATAAATCTAAAATCCCATTCCTTGTGCTTTTCTCCAACTATATATCTCAGTAAATTTTCCATGCTCCTATTTACAACTTTTATCTATCCATTTTTTAGGGGATGGTATGCACTATTGAATTGTAGCTTAGTCCCATATTCCTTCATAAAAATTTTCAAAATGAATTCAAAATTTCATGTCTCTATCTGATGTAATAGTTTTCAGAATACCATGCAATCTCACAATATACGTAAAAAATAGTTTTGAAAATCTAGTGGCATCATTGGTTTTATTCCATGCAATAAAATGAACCATATTAGATAACATGTCCATAACAACAAAAATTGAATCATTACCTCTCTGTGTGTTTTGTAATCTCAACACAAAATTCATACTCAAATATATCTATGGTCCTCTTGAAAATGGTAATGGCATATATAACCCCATATTCTATGTATGTATATTAATCATCTAACATATTCTTCACCTTGAAACATATCTTGTCACATATCTCTTCATCTTTGTCCAAAAATATTTATCCTCTACCAAAGCCATTTTCTTTGTCTTACCAAAATGTCCAGCCAAACCATCACTAAGAAATTCTCTCATAATATTATATCTTAGGGACCCAAATGAAATACATAATTATTTCCCTTTGAAGATATAACCATCTTGAAAAATATACTCTTTCTAAAAATTAATTTAATAACTTATTAGTGGATTCCTTCATTACTGAAATATCTTGCCAAAATATGAATCAATATTGTAGATGTGATTTTTGAACACACTGCATAATTTAACGAGGTGACCTCTAACATTTCAGGATCTCAATGGAGAAAAACTTCACTCTAGGGTATGATTTGTAGGTATAGGTTAACCAACCAGATAGTGAAATAGCAAGTTGATTATATTGATTATTAACCAGGTGGTTCATGTAGTGAAATGAATCCTGAAATAATTCAAACCCAAGTATATGGATAGATGGGTGGATAATAATATAATGTATGTATATCTCAAAATAAACCCCAAAAATATGGAAGGGTAGAGTAAAAAATAAATTCTCATGGATTCAAAGCTCATCTTTTCACTGGTTTCTTTTGTGGATAAGTGTTTTCAAAACTAATACTTGTTGTTTGTATCTATTGCACACTTACATAAAAACATAGTTAAATATTTTACGGATAAAGTATAGGAAACTTAATTATCTCAACTAAAGGTTTCTCATTTTAAATTTGTAGATACACACCTTTATTTAGGAGATTACAACTTAGATCAAGAAGTTCTCTAGGGCAGTTGTATCACACACCTAGATGACTATATTAGAGAGAAAACACTTCCACATACATTAGAATGTTAACATGATTTTAATCAATTGATTTTATTAATAAAAAATTAATAACTTTCAATCACTTTTGCACGTATATAATTAGTGTATATCAATAGAAACAATTAGAATCATATGTAGATTATGCACATTCAAATTATTGAGTTAACACAACCAAGAAAATAAAATCTTAATAAGACAGAGATGGAAGGAAAGATCAATGACATAGTTGCATGACCATCAAAATGTTTTCTTCTTATATTGAAAAAATCCTTTTCCAACCCTTTGGAATGAGGGTAATATATTTATAAATACACTTGGGGAGGGGTTGCCTCATTCTTCAAGTTATTTAAAACTCATGTTTATATTGTGTAATTATAGTCTTAGTTCTAATTTTAGTCTCAAAAATGCATGTATGCATGTGTATACTTAACTATTACTATGTCTAAACATAAGTCAACCTATATAATGCAATGTAATGTCTACTTGGCCATAGATAGTCTAGGTAACTTTTACATTCAAGTAATAAATACAAGTTAACTATGATTACAAGAGTTAGTACTTTTTATCTATATGCATAAAAAAATAGCATTCAACTCAAGGCTGACTAGATGTTGATATAGTGCTACTACCTATCGAAGCATTGAGGTGGATGTTAGGATTGTACTGGAAGTTGAAGTGCTAGCTTTATTCTTTACTTCAAAAATATGAAATTACTTGTCCTTGAGGACATGATGATACTAGATAATATCCATGTTCAACAATGGAGGTTTATACACACTTTTTACCTATTCAAAGAGATTTGCATCCTCAGCTTTTGTATTTGTAATGTTGTTTTCCTAAACTTTCCACCTCTGTCACCTTTTTCTTTCAAAAATCATCTCCACCTTAGAATCCTCCAATGAATTTCTCTAAATACTTTGCTTTAAGTTGGAGGAAGCTTATTGAAAAAGTTGATCAAAATTGATCCTACTTATAAGCCTCCCTATTGAGTCTCTTACTTGTGAGAGCATTAATTCTTCTAAGATTTACATAATGATAGTTTCATGTTTAACATACTTAGGCATTATTACCTTAGCTATCACAATTTAATACCTAGTTTCTTGAGTCCTAATGACCACCAAGTTGAGAGCATTGAAAGCCTCTAATTATCCCATCAGATCTAGGTGGTTGTATGCCTTATTAGTTTTATAAAGAATTACAAATTCTAACTTATTATCATCTAATTAAAATAATGAAACAATTTATGGGTTTCAACTAAATAAGGTTTGAACTCTGTACTCATTGCAATAATGGAATGAAGATTTTTTTTATAATCTGAAACTAGTGTTATGGATTTAAGTTTCAATTTTTGGAGGAACATAAACTAATTTCTCCTATTCTTTTATTTGATCCAAAGATTTAAAATGTTGTTCTTTTAATTTCTCTAATTCATGATTGAGCTCTTTCCTTTCCATTTATGTTCCCTTATATAGTTCCATCAAGGTATCATTATGTTTTGAGATAGGACTTATAGTCTTCATGTATGGGATCTACCCCAATTTCTTGTCCTTTCTTTTAGATAAGGTAAATACCTCTTGTATCTCTTTCAAGATAATCCCTATCCTAGTATTATCTTTTAATTTTCTCTTTCTTACCCTTTGGATACTCCCTGTAGATTTATCAAAAATGGAATTCACTATGGCCATCTTCATGATTTTAAGGTTCAGCTTTTGGGAAGCCTTTGACCCTAAATCAATTACCCACTAAGGGATGAATAATTCAGATGGTAATTTAGTCTTTTTAGGTTTTATGATGAAAATCCTATGTTTAGATTAAAGGGTTGAAATGTCTAAATAAATTAAATAAATATGTAATAATTAATTACTAATTTGTTATGACTTTGACCTTATTTGAATTTCTAAAAAAAATTAATAAATAGGAATAAATAGAGACTTATCAAAAAATTAAATATCATCGATGATTTAGGTTTTGAAATTTGAGATCTAGACAATTTTCTATGTCATCAATAGTATTATAGATTTCATATATTTATTTGATAATAGTTCCAAGTATGGACAATAGTGCCATTTATGTTTAGTGTTCTTAATGTGACATTAATGTCCCCTTTTTAGGACTATTCCTTTATTTAGAGAGCACATCAACCTATGCATATATGTCTTATTTCTACATGCTCAAATCTTGCAGCTCTATGTTATTCTTGAAAAACCTAATTTAATATGCAAACCCTAATCCTCCTTTCAAGTATGGCATAAGCACTCATTTTGGGTGTGTTATTAGGATGTAATGGACATCCTCAACACTCTATTGTGTAGATACTTTCCTACATACCAATACTTTGAAGAGATATTAATCTCAATGTATTTTTATCACCTAGTGTTTAATGTATGTGCAATCAAATGATAGAATGAGAGTGGACTTAGATGCCTTGAATGTGCTTGAGACTTAAAATGTTTGAAATCTAGGCTTAGGGATAGTTCAGATGATAGTATGAATAAAGTAACATATAATAGGGATCATATACCTTATTTTTTCTCAACTTTGTCAATGGTTTAAATAAATTTTAAATTTATTTTCCATCTAGTCAATAGATTTTGATTAGACTTGTATTTATAAGATTCTCTTTGTTATGTAGATAACAAAATGAGCTTAGGCCAACCTTAAGAAGTGCGTACATTTGGAAAATCATCCATTCGAAAGATATAGGTCTAAGGATAGTAGTGATCAATTGCATAAAATAGTGTCATGTGGTTGTAGTGTCCCAAATGTGGTGTTAATGTCCTCTTTGTAGATTGTTGAGCAATTTGAATCAGGGTTTAAGATGATAGTTCTGAGACTATGTTCTGACTAGTTATAGGTGATTATGGTATGCTAAATGATTGGAAATGTAAGTCTAATGCTTAATTATAGGTTTATTGTTAGCCTAGGGATAGGTTAACTCAAACAACAATCTTAGCTTCTAATTAATAGTTTTAGTGATTGAATTTTCCCCTCCTTCATGCTAGTAATGCAGCAAAGCAAAATCACTAGTATAAAGGAAAATAATGTACTTGAACTTATGTTGGAAGTGAATCCCATGTAGCTATGTTTGAATATATGAATCTATTTTTTCATTTATGAAATATAATCTAAACAAATGTACAATAAAGAAAGATGCAAAATCAACCATCACATAAGAAATGATCAAAAGTATAATACTGTGTTAAAAAGATGTAAATAGGTAAAGTTTAGTAAAGAGAGAGGGAAAGAATGAATACATGTCATTGTGTATACAAACCAATACATGAACCTGGTGATAATGTGTGTGTGTGTGTGTGTGTGTGTGTGTGTGTGTGTGTGTGAATGTGAATAGTGATCATATCATTGAATAACTTGAACTAAGATGATGGATTGCTCAATCTTCATATGGGTGGCTCAAAATCTCAATCTAGTTTTGACCACATTATTTTCCACCTCTAATCGAAGGATCTTGATCTCTATGAATAGACTAATTATGGTTCTATGTGTGTTTATCCATCTCATGTAGTTGGCTTAAGATCTCAATTGGGCCATGACTACATCTTTACACATTTGTGTGAATTAGATGCATCTATAACTATAATGCACAAAGCGTTTGCATTATCTAACTGAGTAAATCTAGCTATGTATTTAGATCCATGACCACTTAAGTATATTAGGCAGCTCTAGGTCACTTGAGAATGCCAACCACTATAGGTGGAGTAAGGCATGGATTTGGTGCCAATTTGGAATATGATATCAAGTTTATATAATGTATAGAATGGCATGGTATTTGTCATTCCATCTAATCAACCTATCTAAAGCTAAGTATATGGAAACTATGTGTTTCACACATGACTCTAATTTGGTATTTAAGTATATTGAATCTAAATCAAGTATGTAATAGCTAAACTTGTATAAATATTAAGAATGTATGAGTGAACATCCTAGACATGATGACCCCAAATTTTATCAACTAGTGTGAATATAAGAATAAATTATTGTATCTGAGGTAAATCTAAAAATAACTACCAAACTTGTGATTGTATATATGTAAATTTGTATTATAATTAGCGTAATGGTCTAAGTGATTTGGACTATCCTAAAGTTGGGGCTAGTGGACAGTACCACTTTGTAATAGATAGTAATACTTTGTGGTGCCAGTATCCTAATTTGGGTGCTAATGATAGCTTGATCTAATTTTTATGTGATATAAACTGACTCTTGAGTCTCTATTGTATTTTTTATGTACCCTAAGATTGATGTTTGAAACTGACCCTATGTGCTGAAATTTACTTTTGAAAAGCAATATAGGAGCTTGATCTCTATGGAAAACCCCTATGAATTCCCCTCCTTTAAGGGTAGTTGTAAAAATTATGTACTACCATCTAAATAAGTATATCTATAAAATGTGTTAGATATACCATGTACATGATATTCCAATATAATGTAAACACATAACAATAGAGTGTAAATGAATCTAAGCATAAGTAGGTAATGTGGGATGTATGATATAATCTATCATATGCAGAAAGGTGTCAAGATACGTGTGAGTAATGTATAATAACAAATCTGATTAGATACCTAGGGGGATGGGGCATGATTTCCATGATAGCACCCAAGTAAGATCCATAGATACATGAGATATATCATGGCATCAAAAATGTGTGTGTGTGTGTGTGTGTGTGTGTGTGTGTGTGTGTGTGTGTGTGTGTGTGTGTGTGTGTGTGTGTGTGTGTAACAAGTAAATATAATTATTATGGTGTAGAATCATACAAGAAATCAAACATTCAAACACATGAGGCACACAAAATGGAGGACAAGGGGACACAATACAAAGGACATGAGCACATATCGTTAAATCTAACAATGGGGAAATATAGGGACATGTTTAATTATCCACATATGTAAACAATAATCTATTTTGCATAGATCCACATTAAAGGACATGTTCAATTTTCCTCATATAGAATCATGAAAGAGCACATGTAAGGGACATGGGCACATGTTCAAGGAATACAAATAGAGATATTGTGTAGAAGCAAAAAAACAATGGCATATTCAAATTCCATCAAAGATGGAAGAAGCATAGGAAATACAATCAAGTCTAATCAAGGAACTAGAAAATAAATAATTTATAATTATGTAGTAAAAATTTATATAGATTTTACGATGCATATATACTGAGTCTAACTAGTGATAGTTCAAAAAAATTTGAGCAATGAGGAACACCAATCAATATCAAGATAAATCATTGTGTATCTGGGATTTATAGTATGTAAAGATAAAACCTAGTTATAACAACTTTGTAGGAGATACCACCATGTGGGGATATGTATTAATTTATAAACTTGGATCAGTGTAAAAATCCCCAATGTGTAGATAATAGTTGGTCTAGATCATTATAGTAGACTAAAGTCCTATCTTGAATTTGTAAGAACTCAACAAAAATATGTGAAACATATGTGTATGATAAAATTGACTATAGTAGGATATCTACTAATATGCAATATCTATCAAGTAGTATGAATGTAAACATAGTAATGTAAACAATCTATAAAAGTTTTATATTTTTTAAATATTTGAATTTTTTTATTTTTTTTAGGATAACCTATGTACAAAAAAACTAAAATAAACTATTAAAAACTAAAATAGACTATGTAAAAAGAGTGTGAGAGAGAATAAATTAAATATAATGGTAAGAACCATAAGTACCAATGACTCTCATGGGATACTCACCATCATCGTGACCTATGTTGAAGAGGGGAACTGTGATCATGCATGTGGTATGAAAGGGAAACTTTGAGCCCATAATTTTATGTGTTGTGTAATTTTAATTTGAAGCTACCTAAGTAGTGATGATATGATATTATGTCATTGACTATGAAGCCATGTGAATTGTAGGGGTCTCAGTGACCCATCTGGTAGAAGTAGAAGACATATGTGATGTTGGTTCCCTATGATGAGAACCCTTAGAACCCAATATAAATTATCTAATCATAAATTGAGAATAGGAATTTCCTTTATAATATATAATGTATCTCTTGTGCAATGGTCACTCTAGTAATTGTCTCAATGGGAGAGTATGCATGTGCATAGACACTATAGATGAAGACTTGCCCTGTTCTGAGGAAACTATTGAACATTATGATTTATTCATAATATCTATATTCTATATTATAATTTATAACCATGAAATATATTCTAATGATAGAACTATAACTGGTATCAATGATATAAATGTAGCCAGAAACTATGTTACAACTACATGTGGGATGGGGTGAGGATATTCGTTTGGGATACCCTTAATCTTAACCACCTAGTTAGCATGTATATACTTCAATACTTTATTTACTATATATGAGATGATTTGGATATGATGTACACATGGACTACTTAATAATATATTGAATACACCAGCACTAGGTTCTACTAGGAACTGAGTAGTTATGTGTACTAGTACAACTTATAGTCAAAACATAATCTCCCCGATGGAGCTCTGAATGTGGCCACTAAAAGCGCTAATGATTGTATCTATGGATAATATATCCTACTCTATGTATCAAAATTTCCTTAAGAATGTTATGGTGCACATACTTAATCTTCACATGTTATCAACCATAACACTATGAATATGATGGTAGTCTATGTATGTCCATATGAAGAGTGCATGTAAATCTATGTCATCATCCACAATATCTTACTTTGAAAATGTGTTAAGTGGTATAGGTTTTTGGCACTATAATATTATACATGTGAATAATATTATGTAGTGGATGTGTCTCCTCTATAATTATGTGGTGGGAAGCTAGTGGAGCCTAGTATGTATAGTGAACACCTGATGTGCCACTTGCCTCATTAACTATATGATTTGGAAAAAGATCTTAAAATATCTTAAGTTTTTTTACCCTTTTTTTAATTTTGGTTCCTCTATGGATGTGCCTACATCAATAATGTTAACATCAATGAGACCTTGTATCTTATGCTTCAGGCTAATGCATATGTTTATTGTGTGGCTTGGTACCCTATGATAACCATAGAATGTATTTAAATCACAAATCTTCCAAAGAGGTTGTATTTTGTCAACTTATTTAATGGGATGGTGAGATATGACATTGCATTCTAATAGTTTTTGTAGAACTCATGTTGGTGACTCTGGTAGATTAGTAAAGACTTTACACTAAGGAGTTAATAAAAATCAAATTAGGAGAAGGCTCTAAAGCTGCATTGAATATGATCTTTTGATGATTTTATTTTATTTCCATGACCTTATATCTAGTTTTATTGGTAATATTAATAGTTAAATCTAATTCATTTGTGTACTTGAGTTTTCCCATTGCTAAGAGCTTAACTTGTCTTTCCTTAACTATGTCAAAAATATCTTTAAATATGGGAAAGTTCTTGAAAATGATAGCTTCATGAAGTGTTGATAATAGACTTTATTTAAATATATCCAAAATATCTTTTTCTTCCATATGATTAGTCAATTTTTATAGCATTGACCTATATAATAAGACACAATATATTATGGGCTCATTTGACTTTTTCTTTAGTTATGCCACTTGTACATATGATATCTTATCAGTAATACTGATAGAGAAGTATGCTAGGATCATATCTTCTAAAGGATTTAATTACATGGTAGATTGGTTAGGCGAATCATAAAACCATTGTATTGCAAAATCCTTAAGATTTCATTGAAATAGCTTCGTAAGAAGCCAATCATTGGACACATAGTCCAATCATGTTGTGTGATGCTTCAAGTCACCCTTTCCATCATATAATGTGAGTGTGGGTGCCAAAAAAGAGGATATCAAAGGATTTGTCACTATGTGATGTGTCAAAATTGTATGCAGAAGAATGTTGGAGTCCATGATATGTGATGGTTTAGTTTATCCTTGATCAAGATGTAACACCTTAGAAGAGTAATAACCTTAATCATATAGGATTGTACATCTAGAGTAGAATAATTATCCACAAATGATGTATCTATCGCTCAAGGTTGAATAACAATCTTGAGTTGTACTATCTGAGTTGTTTGAGTAGGCCCCACCAAAGGTATAACAACATCATTAACTAGAGGGATTGAATATTGACCATTATTTATCTTATTATTGATTTCTAATATTTTATATAAAATATATTTATGATCATGGGGTTGTTCTAAAATTCTATCTCTGAATCCCTATAATACCTCATCCTTGATCATAATTATATCATTATCATTAAATGGAGGTAATGTGTCTTGATCCTCAATATGGACATGATCTTGTTTTTGATTAAATTATTCATCCTCAGATGCATTGTCATTGAATTGCACATAATTAAGGTGTGAATTATTCATATTTGGAGTTGTAATAGGTTCATTTTCCCTATTATAGGTTTGTATTGCTATAATTTGAATATGCTTTATATGATTACCACCTAGTTTAGGACATCTTCTTAATGAAAAAAAGAGTTTTTTAGATGGCATATAGAAAATGAATTGATAGATACTTACTATAATATAATATATTAATAATTAATAATCAATAATAGCTAAAGAAAATAGGATAAAAATTATACAAATTGCAAGAGAATCTAGGGTTAGGGTTTTGAAATCTATGGTTTTTTTGCACCAATTTAAATTATATGTAAAATAAATTGAAATGCTAACATAAAATTGATTTTAATTAGTTGGGTTGTCTAAAACAAAACAAACAACAAATTAGAATTATTCATCCCTCTATTTATTTCATAAAATTTGGATGAATACAAGCTAGGGTTTGATGTAATATTTGAAGTAAGATGGGTTCACCAAAGGATTTACCCTTTTAGGTTTTTACAATGAAAATCTTATTTTTAGATTAAAAATTTGGGATTTATAAATCAATTAAAAATATATACAATAATTACCTATTGATTTATTATGACATTTGACCTTGTTTGACTTTCTTAAAATAGCAATAAATAAGGATAAATAAAGACATGAAAACTGACTGTCATGGATGAGTTAGGTTGTAAAAGTTGAGATCTTTAGAAAATTATATGTGTCATCAATAGGATTTTAGATTTCATCTATTTACTAGACATTAACCCTATCTATGCATATTCTCCTTAATGTGACATTAATGTCCCTTTTGTAGGACTATTTATATTATATATGATAACCTATTCCTATGTCTATAAGTCCTATTCATATATGTTGAAACTTAGAGATCTATGTTCTTCTTGGAAAACTTGATTTAATATGCAAACCCTAATCATAATTTCAAGTATGGCATGAGTAATAATTTTATGTGTGTTAGTAAGATGGACTAGACATCCTCAACACCTTGATGTGTAAAGAGTTGCCTACATGAAGTAATATGAAGAGGGATCAAGGTTGATGTAGTTCTCCCACCTAGTGTTGGATATATGTGAAATTCAATGCTATAATGAGAGTGTTATTGGATGCCTTGAATGTGATTTAAATCTAAAATGTTTTAAAATTAGGATTAGGGATATTGTAAATGGTAGTATGCAGAAAGTAGGGTAGAATAGGGATCAAATACCTTAATGTTTCTCAACATTATCTTTAGTTTAAATAGATTTTTCATATATTTTCCATCTAGTCAATAGAGGTGGATTAGACTTGTATTTATAGAGTCATGTTGCTTGTGTGGATAATAAAATGATCTTGAGTTGACCTTATCAGTGGAACATGCTTGAAAAAGTACCCATTGAGAAGATATAGGGCTAAATACAATAGCACCTAATTGGGGACACTAGCACCATATGGTTGTAGTGTCCCAAATATGGTGTTAATGTCCTCTTAGCAAATTGCTAAGAAATTTGGATTGGGGTTTGAGATGATAGTTTTGTGACCATGTTCTAACTAGCTATAGGTGATCATGGTCTTCTAGATGATTGGAAATGTCTAATTCTTAAGGATAGATCAATGGATATCCTAGGGATAGGTTAACTCAAGCGACAATCTTAGCATCTAATTACCACTTTTGGGTGATAATAGATGGGTTGATTAGTTAAGTGTCCTTGAATATAGTCTTAACCAATGCTTATTAAAATGATTATTTTAAAGTTTCTCTAAGTACTCAATCAGGAAGGGAAATCCAAATAATATTAGACCAATCTACTTCCCTATGTTAAGGTAGTGGATGGACTATGTATATAGGGTTGTTCTTTCTATCTTTCAATGACGATGTCATAATGGTGTATTGAGAAGAGTTGGAAGAAGGCACTAGAAAATATATTTGAGTAGATCATACATGAACTTGATAAATTGATAAATCTCCCCAAAATTTCTTGGAGGTATTTCTCTTGGCTTTAGATGGTGTTGGGGTAGTCATTGAAGCAGATACAGAAGTAGTAGAGGACATTGAGGATGTGAGTAAAATAAGTGGACTGAAAACTATTTTCACTTATATTTTCACCCTTTGAGGAGATTCAAATTTGTCCTAATTTAATTATCACAATGGAATCATCTCTAGGATTATGGGCAGCCTAGGGAATGAGTTGAATCTCTAGATAGGGCTAGCTCCCTTGATGTACCACATTGAATTGTAACCACTGCTAAACATGGGGGTGAAAGCAGAGATAAAAAACTAAAATAAAACTAACCTAAGGTAGGTGATACACCAAAATTAATAATGACATCTTAACATATGCATATTACACTTGAAATCAAATGATATACTAAACATACACTTCTCCAATTTTCATCTTCTCACATCAATGTTACATTATGAGGTTATGAATGAATGTGCAAAGCTAGAAGGACTAGAAAAGAAGCATATGAGGGAAATAATTAAAATACTAACTCACTAAATCCTAGACATCTCCTAAAACACATCACATACCTTTCTAGAAGAATTTTTTAAATTGTAAATAGGATGGAAGAATGACAAAATATGTTAAGGAATCCATAGTCTTCATTTATGCAAAATCAAACATTCCAAATGAATACACTAATAATAATCATGAAAGAGGTAAAAATCAATTATTTCATTGATCAAAATATATATATTTTATCATGGATTCACTATACTCAAGTGGAGCATATAATACAATGGCCAAAATGGTTAGTTCTTATAGAATTTAAGACAAAGAGGAGAGGAGAGAAGTCCAAGGTTCATAAGGATACTTGTCAAGCTAAGGGAATCAGTTAATTTTTTATTTGAATATTATGTGAGATGAACCATTCAAGGTCCAGAGGTACAAATCTCAATCCAATTCATAAACCTTCATGAAAAGTGGCAAAAACTAAGTATTCTTGCTTAGAAAACTACCTTCATGATTTGGACCTATTTGAACATCCCATAACTAATTAGGAGTAATTAAAATAATTTAAATGGAAGGAGAAGCTCACAAAAATGTCTCTTCATGAATTTTTTTCATGTCTGGTGCTTTGAAAACTTCTAAAAGTGATTAATCATATTTTGCTATCAAGAAAACACTCCTTTCATTCACCTTGTACACTAAGCTTCCAAATGTGCATAATTTTTCCATGAAAAACCATAAAATATAGTGGGTTAAATGTTTAAAGTCCCTTCACGTCCTTATAATCATCAAGTACACTTTAAAATCACCCCACTTGAAGATCTCCACCCTTCTCACTACCTTGTCCAATAGGTTAGTTTTGATTGGTTGCGTTGAAGGACCAGGTTTAGACACTAATAAATATTTTTAATGTAATAAATTGACATGGTGAGTTATACTAAGTCTTTATATTCCCTCCCATGTGATTTTCATCTCTTGAGACCTCCTAAAAGCTAAAAAGTACACAAAATAGTGAGAAAAACCCTATTTTTATCCTATGCATATAGGTCTATATAGACAAAAAGCATGGCAAGGATCTGGAGTGAGTCTTATGAAACTTCCAATATGTTCCATGGAAAACTATTCCATTTGATAATCTTTCCAACTACATATTCTCAAATTGGTCTTTGTAAGGGTTTAATAAGGGTTTTAGCTTATTTTCACTCTTAAGGTTAGTTCATAAATATCTAACATCCAACCTCCAAAAAATCTAAAAAATTCATTTTTCAAGACCATTAATATCTTCCCTAACTCATTTTTTAACCATTCAAATCATCATGAAAGGTGGGATCATTCAAATTTCTTCTATCGAGCTCTTTCCTTTATTTACATAGGCCTAACATTAGTTTCAAGCCAAATTTGACTCTATTGAAGATTTCTATGAAAATTTGAAGATGAAACATACATATAGTAACCTTATTAACATGTTTCAATACGTTTTAACCTATATAGAGTGCTATAAGTATGACTAACTCCTCATTAGGCTTTAGGCTTGAACCTTGCTCTTTATAATTAACTGCATATTTTGTGGTTTAGAGCAGCATGCTAATTTCACTCCCTTTGAAAAAGAATTTACATGATCTCTTATATATTTTACAACTTCTCATACCTTTCAACAAAGTTCCCTTAGACTCTAACTCATCCTTTTGTCTCCTTTTTTAAGACTATCAGTGTTTGTGCATGGGTAAAGTTCCCTCTATCTAAGAAAAAATAGAGTGCACTTCCCCTATTAGGCCAAAAAAGATACGTATTTGAGATGTTTACCCATTTCATATAGGTTCTATAATCCAAAAACCTGCTCTTTATCAGGTAAATATACCCCTTAATGCCTTTGAATCTCAAGACAGACTCCTAGAAGAAGACTGTATGTAGGGTTCTAAAAGAATGACTGACTATGGCTTGTTTAGTGGTCCCTTATTTGTTATATGATTTCCCTCCTATCTACTAGGACCTCATAATTTCATCAATTTCATGATGAGTTTCTTGATTTTGTTAATTACCTCAACTCTCTTCCTAAAGAAGTTCATCACTCTAACTTCAATTTATACCCAAGACTATAAATTGATTGTTGTAGGTTTACACAGGGTTTAGAAATAGCCAGTAGGTCTTATTTACATTTATTTAAGTTAATTATGTTGATGATTATTATAATATAGGTATTAATTTTCTTTTGTTATCATTTTAACCTCTCATTTTCTTTCACATGTGCCTTTAGTTATAATTGAGTCCTTCATTGTGTCCTAACTAAGACACATGCCCTTTGGAGCCTACTTTAGGTGACATATACTTTATCTAGATATCATAATAACCATGTAAAAAGTGTATAAATGTTAAAATAATCATGTTACCATTTAATCATCTTACATGCACTTTGGACTCACTTGACTGAGTTTTACTTAGAGGATTGAAAACTCTACCTGCCCCTACCTATAATTGCATTTTGTAAGAATTAGACCTTAGATCATGGTTCTCCAAGATATTATTTATATTCCCATATTTATCATCAAAATCATCTGGAATTAAACATATGACGTTTATATTTTCCAACCATGAAAAAACCATGTCATGGTTCATTGTTTGTTATAGTCACAGTTGACTATGCCTTTTGCCTTGGAGAGGGTCCCCTGTAGGTTGAAATGGGTTTTCCATATCATAATTTTGCTCATTAATATACTTGAAACTTTTGAGAAAGCTTTAAATCAATTTAAAAACATTAAAAATAATCTTAACCCTCATATACTGCAAGAGAGAAATAACTTTTTCAAAATTGTAACTTATAATGATTGTAGGTGCACATTCCTTGCTAGAAGGACCTCTATAGGTATGTGTGGGGCTTTGAAACATAACTTATCAATTTTATATTAATTATATCTTTGATCATGGTGTGATTTTTAATTCATAAGGCCGTTCAAAGCATGATAACATGATTTATTATCTCCTTGAATTTTAAGGCCACTTTATCTCTTCAAACCCTATAGATAGAGTGCTTGAATTTAGTGGTTCAATACATATCTTTGGGTCTTTTAACAACCACTTTCCCTTTATTTTTTGACCAACATTATTGAAATGTATAATCTATATGCCATAGGCTATGATATTTACTAGGATAGATGTCCTAAATACCTTTACATCCATGTTTTAATATGATCTTGAAAATCTCCATGACCTCTATTTTGGTAATTTAGGGAAAGATTTCTAGAACTCAATCCTTTCTTGATCATAGTGGTCTACATCCTCTTTTTTCATAATTTACAATTAATATAGATTTGTTAAGGCTTCATATGCATACCACAACCTCAAATATTTTTCAAATGGTTTCATATTCTCCATGAAAGAATTTTATTATCTTGCTCAACCACCTATAGGTGGATACTTTAGTGCATGCCAGTGAGTTGTAGATAAGCAATATGAAACTATTCATGAAAATGAACATTATATGTTCTCCTCAATCATGTCACTACACTTATATCAATATTAAGAGTTTATAACCATATTATGCATTACACCTATCAATATGATGTCATCAATGGCTACTATAGACATGCATTTAGCTGAAAGTGGTCAGTGGGTATGAAGTGGAACAATAGCATAGATAAAAGGCCTAACGGTAATTCAAACTTATTTTCCACCTTTATAATATATGATTGACAACAAGATCATCTTAAGATAAGATTCAAGCATTATTTCCAATTTGAAAATCCCCTTTAAACCTTTAGAACAAGGTAGGTAGGATATCTAATGACTGTTTTGGCATGGTGATTGAGCTTTCAAACTCACTCGCATCTTTAGTATATTGGAGTGACTATTTATATTTATATTTAGAATAAAATATGAAGGGCAAAAATATATAGGTAATAAAAAATCACTTCACTTCCCTTGGAACCATAACATAGAATAAACCTTCAACACTCTAAAAAGATGACAACAATTGTACCCCGTCATGCCTCCTTGAAAACTGAGTTTGTTGACTCATAAAATCAACGTAAAATGTGAAAAAAATAATATAAAACATTATATTAGAGAGTAAAAATCCTATAAAACCAAACTCAATAAGTTATACATATGGAATTGCGTCAAACCAAGACAAAACCTGTAGGGTACACAGATTAGCAGGTAAATTTTCATAATCAAATTCACAAGGATCATTCATGAAGCATAGGATATCATTAATCAATATTATTATATTAAAATTGTTTTATCTAAGTTTAATTTAACATAACCAAGGTGTTTTAGTTGAAACTTTATGCACTATTTGTATGGAGCAAAAACATGAAGGTCACTTCAACTTGTCAAAAGGGTGAAAATGGATCACAATGGTTTTGAGAAATACATATCATTTCCCAATAAATCCAAGAATTTATTTTATCTAAGGAATATGAAATATCCCCTGACTCTATCCCATGTGGCACACTTCTGAAAGAGGTCATACAAGTGTCATTTTCTCTCTTTTGCTCAAGAAAACTACCTTTTCTTCTGCATAACCTATCATATTTTATTTTTGTGAGTTAATTAAGACTTATTTTTACACATTTGGAATTATATAATCTTTTAACATCTTCACATTTCCTAATAAACTTGTATAAATCATTAAATGCACCTTTTTAACCCCTAAAATGACTCAAAATGATAAATGGATATAAAAACTAATTGACCAAAGCTAATATAAAATTTATTGACATAAAATAAACTATAATAAGCCATATAAAACTAATATTATACCCCATATATACCTCAAAAACAATTTTTTAACTATAGGTGCCCCTATTTGACTTAAAAGTCAAATCTGGGCTAAACCTTAAATCTCACCTTGAATTAGCAATCTCATTTTCACCTCTAAATCTTCAATTTTCTTGGTTAATTTATCTTGGAAAAGTACTTATTTAAGATCATAGGAATCATCATGAGTATTATGAATAAATTAGGGATAGCATGGAATAAAATAAGCTTCTTGAGGAAGGGTGGGAGGGGCTTCGAAAAGATCAAATCCATTCTACACTTCACACTACTTGACAATGCTTTTCTCCTATTTCTTTCCCCATGAATCCACTATATTATTCCATATTATTATGTTAGGATTAGAATAATTTTATTTTGGAATGGTATTAGAAGTTTTTATAAGATCAAGAGTCTTCTCAACTTCACACTCTTTGTCAAGACTTTCTTCCTCTTTCTTTCCCCATGGCTCCACTATCTTATTCTAGGTTAAGACATTAGGATTATGAGTCTCTTTATTAGGTGATGGGGATGAATTGTGAGAGGGAAATGAGGGATTTAATTTAACTTAATTTTCTAACAACATGGACTAATTAATATACATATTTACCAATTCAATTGGCATATCAAGATTAGTTTCAAACACAAGGTTTCTCTTTTCAATTCTCTCCTCCAACTGATTGGGAAAGGATGACTTTGATAGGCTTGATTTGAGTCATGACTAGGGGTCATGAATTTATTCTAGGAAACTTGGGGAAGTGGATGTAAAGTCTGATAGGTATGGTGAGGTTTCCTTTCATGAACCCCTAGCCTATCCTCTAAGGAATAAACTAGACCACTCACAACCTTTTCCAATTAGCTCTCTCAATAGGTACCCACTCTCTTTTGATAAACTATAATTATTCTCTCACCCTATAAATAATATTAATAGGAATATCTGGACCACATCCCCTTTGAGTATCAAGATCCAACATATACCTTTCATATCCCAAGAGTGTCTTCTTGAAGGTGGAAATGGGTTGGCTTGAGGAGTGGCTAAGTTGACTAAGAGTAAGACATGAAGGAGGTTGACTATAGGACTGATATAATTAATGCATGTGCACAAAAGGATCATGATGGAGATGATGAAATTAATACTAAGGATAGTAAATAAAATTACAATATTGACCAAGTACTTATTCATATTGATAGGGAATGGCACAAGCTTGCAATGTCTAACCAACTTATAGAGAAAAAAACTCAACACCAAAGTCATCCATGATACTTCATTGAAAACAAGAACATAAAGAAAACATGTTACCATTAATACTCAAAGGATAACTTAGGCTATTTAACCATTTGATATATCTTCAGAGTTGACATTGATGCTTTGATAGATGCCTCCAAAGGCTGCTTGTTGAGAGACAACACCAAAAATCTCCCAATCCTCTTAGAATAAGAGTACCACTGGGTGTGCCAAAAAATATTGTCACTTGGATTTACACCCTTTGAGGATATTTAAATATTTCCTCATCTAAGTGGCATAATTTAATCACCTCTATGCTTGTGAGTAGTCTAAGGAATGAGATGAATCTCTAGATAAGACTAGCTCCCTTGATGTACCACATTGCATTTCAACTAATACTAAACTTGGGGGGTGAAAAGGGAGAGACATAACTAATATAAAACTAACATATGGGAGGTGATATACCAAAATGAATTATGACATCCAACCATGGGCATATTACACTTGAAATCAAAGGACAAACTAAACTTACACTTCTCAAATTTTCATCTTCTCACATCAATGTTACATTGTGATGTTATCGATGAATGTGAAAATATAAGATTTATAGACAAGAGGCATATGAGGGAACTAATTAAAAGACTAACTAACTCAATCCATATTCTTGCTTAGAAAATTTCCTTCATGATTTGGACCTATTTGAACATCACATAACTAATTAGGAGTAGGTCCAATTATTTAAATATAAGGGAAGGATCTCATACATGCCTCTCCATTCATTGGTTGCATGCTTGGTCCTATAAAAACTTCTAAAAGTGACCCATCATCAT
Source organism: Torreya grandis (assembly GCA_037957365.1). Taxonomy (NCBI): domain Eukaryota; kingdom Viridiplantae; phylum Streptophyta; class Pinopsida; order Cupressales; family Taxaceae; genus Torreya; species Torreya grandis. The sequence goes on along the minus strand of JARHVA010006566.1, from coordinate 846,522 downwards.
CTGTTATCTAGAAAACACTCCTTTCATGCACCCTGTACACTTGGCTTTAAAAAGGGCAAAAATTTTGCATGAAAATATGTAAAATGTATTAGGTAACATGTTTCAAGACATACACAATAATGAGAAAACCCTTGTCTCTACCCCCATCCATACATGTCTATATAGATAAAAAGCATGGGAGGGAGATTGAATAAGTGTTATGAAAATTCTAATAGGTTTCATGAGGAAAACATTCCATTTGATTAGCTATCCAACTCCATCTTCTCAAACTAGTTTGTGTAAGGGTTTAACAAGGGTTTTATATTTTTTTCACTCTTAAGGTTGGTTCATAAATATCTTAAATCCAACCTACGAATAAATCCCAAAAAATAATTTTTTAAGACCCCTGCTAGTTTCCCCTAACTGCTTTGGTAACCTTGCAAATCATCATGAAATGTGTGATCATTCAAAGTTCTTGTATCAAGCTCTTTACTTTATTTAAATAGGCCTAACATTGCTTTCAATCCAAATTTGACTTTGATGAAGCTTAATTTGCAATTTTTAAGATTAAACACACCTATAGTGACCTTATGAACAAGCTCCAATAGGTTGGAACTTGTATATAATGCTAGAAGTATGACTGAATCCTCATTAGTCCTTAGGCTTGAACCTTACTCTTCAAGATTTTTTACATACTTGGTGGTTTATAAAACCATGTTGAGTTTACTCCATTTTAACATGGATTTTCATGATGCATTAGATATTTTATAACTTATCACACCTTTCAAAAAAATTCCCTTATCCTCTAGCTCATCCTTTTGTCACCTTCTTTAAGACTGTTAGGGTTTGTGCATGGGGAAAGTACCCTCTATCTGATAAAAAATAGGGCACACTTACCCTATTAAGTAATAAAATATACATAGTTTATATGTTTCCCTATGTCATATAGGTGATATACACCAAAAAATAACTCTTTATTGGGTCAATATACTCCTTAACCCCTTTGAATTTCAAGACAGACTCCTAAAAGAAGACTGTATGTAGGGTTCTAAAAGAATTACTAACTATGACCTATTTAGTTTTCCCTTGTTTTATTATTTACCTCATAGCTACTAGGACCTCATAAATTCATCAATGTCATGATGAGTGTCTTAATTTTGTTAATTACCTCAACTCTCTTCCTAAGGAAGTTTATCACTCTAACTTTAATTTATACCCAAGACTGCAAAATGACTATTACAAGTGTACACAAGGTTTTGAAATAGCCAGTAGGACTTATTTACATTGTTTTAATATCATTAAGTATATAATTATGCTCATGTAGGTATTAAATTGCTTGTAGTATCATTTTAACCTCTCATTTTTTTTCATATGTGCCTTTAGTTATAATTGAGTCCTTCATTATCTCCTGACTAAGACACATGCCCTTTGGGGCCTAATGTAGGTGAAATATGATTTATCTATATCTCATAATAACCATTTAAAATTGTCTAAAGGTTATAATCATCATGTTAACCCTTTAATCATCTTATATGCACTTTAGACTCACTTGATCGAGTTTTTCTTAGAGGATTGAGAACTCTACATACCCTTACCTATAGGTGCATTTTGTAAGAATTATACCTTAAATCATGGTTATCAATGATTCTATTGATATTTCCATATTTATAATCCAAATCATGTGGATTTATACATATTATGTTTATATTTTACAACCATGAAAACACCATGTCATGGCTCATTGTTTGTTATAGTCACAATTGATTATACCTTCTACCTTGGAGATTGTCACATGTAGGTTGAAATGGGTTTTCACGATCATAATTTTTATCATTAATATGATTTCAAACTTTTATAAATCTTCCAATAAATTTCAAAACATCAAAAATACTCTTAACCCCAATAAAATACAAGAGAGAAAGAGCTTTTTCAATATTGTAACTTATAATGGTTGTAGGTGCACATTCCTTGTTAGAAGGACCTATGCAGGATTGTGTGGGACTTCAAATCATATCCCATTAATTCTATCTCAATGGTATCTACACTCATTGTGTGATTTTTAATTCATAAGGACATTCAAATCATGATAACATTCTTTATTATCTCCTTGAATGTTAAGGCCACTTTATCTCTTCAAAAACTATAGATAGATTGCTTGAATTCAATGGTTCAAGAGGTATTTTTGGTTATTCTAATAATCAATTTCCCTTGATTTTATTACCACCATTCTTGGAATATAGACTCTATATACTAGGGGATATGAGATTCACTAGGCTATATTTCTTAAAGACCTTTACCACCATGTTTTAAGATGATCACAACAAGCTCCATGACTTCTGTTTTGGCAATTTATCGAAAGATTCTAAGAACTTAGTCCTTGCATGATCATAGTGGTATACATGCTATTTTTACCTCATTGACACTTGATACTAATCTATCAATGCTTGATATTCATACTAAAACCTTAAATATGTGTCAAATGGTTTCATCTTCTCCATGAAATCATTTTATTAAACTGTTCAGCCACTTGTAGGTGGATGCTTGGGTGCATAACAATGAGTTGTAGATAATTGATATGAAACTATTCGTGCAAATGAAATTTATATGTTATTTTTATCAATATTAAGAGTTTAAAACCGTATTAGGCCTTACACCTATCAACATGACATCATCAATGGCTACTATAGATGTGCATTCAACTGAAAGTGGTTAGTGAGTATGAAGTGGAAAAAAAGCACGGAGAAAAGGCCTCATGGAAGTTCAAATTTATTGTCCACATTAAACATTTAGTATTTAAAAAATTATCATCTTGAGATAATCTTCAATAATTATTTCCAATGTGAAAATTACTTGCAAACCTCTAAAATAAGGCACGTAGGATATCTAATGACTATTTTGGCATGGTGATTCAGCTTGAAATCACTTGCATCTTTAAGATTTTGGAGTGACTATTTGGAGTTATATTTGGAATTGAATATGAAGGAAAAAAATCTATAGGAAATAAAACATCACTTTAATTCCCTTGGAACCATAACACATAAGAAACCCTTAGCACTCTGAAAACATGACTGCAATTATACCCCTTCATGTCTCCTTTTAAACTCACTTGGTTGGCTCATCGTATCAATTTCAAGTGTGAAAAATATCATAAAAACATTATATGGGACATTAAAAATCCTCTGGAACCAAACTTAGCAAGTGATTCCTATGGAATTTCTCAAACCAAGATATAACCTATAGGGTACATAGATTAACAAGTAGATTTGCATAGTCAACTTCATGAGGATGGTTCATGAATTACAATCCACCATTACTAAAAATTATTATATTAAAATTAATATATATTATTTTAATTTAACCTACCCAAGGAGTTTGAGTTGCAATTTCATGAGTTGTTTGTACCAAGCAAAAACCTGAAGGTCACTTCAACTTATCAAGAAGGTTGAAAATGGAGAAGAGTGTTTTGGAGAAATAAATATCATTTAAAGATAAATAAAAGAATGGATTTGAGTTGATGAAGATTAAATGACATCCCTTGACCTTATCCCACATAGCACACTTCCCAAGAAGGTCATGCAAGTGCCATTTTCTCTCTTTTGCTTAAGAAAACTACCTTTTATTCTACACAACTTGCCATATTTTAGTTTTTTCAGTTAATTAAGAATTTTAGTGACACATGGGGCATGAAATAATCTTTTGGCACCTTCACATTTCCCAATAAACCTATATAAATCATTAAATGTACATTTTTGACCCCTAAAATGACTCAAAATGATAAATAGACATAAAAACTAACTTACCAAAGCCAATATAACTTTGATTGACATAAAATGAACTATAATACAACCCATGACACTCATATTAAGCCCCATATAAACATATAAAAAACAATTTTTTACCTATAGGTACCCCAATTTAACTTAAAAGTCAAATTTGGTGAACAAAAATAGTTCAAAAATTTAAGAGGATAGGGATAGAGTAGACATCATCTGCCTTGGGAGTGACCAGGGGTCATTGGGCAATGGGATCAAGAGGAACTAAATCAACTATAGAAAGGAAAGCAAAAGAGGAAATTGGAATAGCAAATACAAAAGATTTTGTCTCTTTACCTAATTGATTTCCATCCAGAGGTGCCTTTCCTTTAATGTTCTGGAAGCTAAATTTTTTGCTCTTTGTAACTTATCCTCTTTATTTGGCTCTCTTTATTCATTGATATACTTCACTTCAATAGTGTGTTGCTAAGTTGAATGAGCTCATGTTAGATTTTCCTAAACAACTAGGTCTTTTATAAGATGATAAGGCCTTAGTTGTCTCTTATAACAAATTGTATTCTTTTCAATTGTGGGGGAGGTATGTTTAATTGGTTCAGATGAAAGCTCTACACTTGTAAGTTCTTGCATGGGTAGAGGAGTTAGATGGTCTAGGCCTTTTGAATATGAATAGTCAAGATGAATTAGATCTTCATGAACTCCTTTAGGCCCAACTTCAAATGTCTTGGAATCCTTCTTAATGACCTTCAATGTCTAGGGATTCTTGAGAATGTTCTCCTTATTTTTCTAATGGATGTGGAGGCATGCTAATCTAAAAATTTGATCCAACGATCCACCTATGGATGGGAGACTATGTCATTCATTTTTAATATATAGAGAGGGATCTCCTTGTATTATCTTTAGATATTCTTCCCTCAATCCTTATGTTGGTGCCCTTTAACAATAGAAAGCCATGATCATAGGGCTCATGTTGGTATGGAATACCAAGATGCTTTATATTATTTTTGAATCCTCCCATGTGGATCCTAATGCCTTTGAGGCAACATTGATAGTGATTAATACCCTCCAATTTTGAATACTTCTCCAAAGGGCCTCTAGATTTTGTGGCACATTTGACCTATTATAAAATGAGATCCATAAAATGTGCTCTTATTATTCTTTATCAAGTCCTTGTATAATCTCTACCATAGTTGGAATTCTATCTCTTAGTATCCCAATTTATCTAACACATACTTTGGAAGATGTAAGGGGTTGACCTTGTTCCCAATAACTATAATCATTATGTAATTAGGGTATAACCAATTGTTACCCCATGGTGTCAATGTGTTTTAAATTAGTTTGGATACCTTGGGCAATGGATCTTTATGGATCTGGGTTCTAGAGTGACCCATAGTGAATATATATGGTTCTCATCATAGCATATAAGAGGTATGACATCACATAGAAGTGACCACCAGTAAGGTGTTTATCCTTGTGTAGAACCTATTCTCTCATCCTGATGATGACTATCTCCCATAAGGTAAAATTTAAGTCTAAAGTCATCACCATATCCAATAATGGAACCCATTTTGAGTGAATAAAATTGATGCTTGGGAAACTATAGTCTATTTATGAGGGCCTTCCTAATGCAAACCCCCATTATAAACTTGGTGCTAGGTATGAGGTTATTATCTGTTGGAATTTTAATCTCCCTAAGCATAAGACATCAACTCAATGTTTTGGTAATTGAATTGTTTTATTTACACCCTACCACCTTGTGTAAATCATAAGTGGCATCTACAACTAGAAAAAGTAAATAGCTTTAAAATGCATCTCCTGAGATGCAGGCCATGATGATCTTATTTTAAAGATGGTGAAAGTAGTTTTCCCATGTTATCTTGCCAATGAAAAAGAGATCCCTTAATAGGTCCATGCATTGCATCACTTAAGACTTCACCCCAGCAAAGTGTAGTCTTCGTCATTTGAGAGGAAGTAGGTTTGCCACCAATTACATTTGCTATAGTGTTAAGTTCTCCTCCTGAGTGTGAACATCTACTATGTCACTAGAATCAAAGAGAGCTAAATGCTTAGTGTATTGATATTTGAAAATGGTGGAGTTGGAAATAGTATCCATGTATTCAATGGAGTCCTTGATTGATAACTAGGATGGGGGAAAATAACATTGAATGTTCAAAATGAAGAGGCAATTGTTAACTGATTGGTACTAGTTCATGGACTTTAATGGTTTGGATGTTCTATAGTCACTTTTATGATCAATATACATGTTTTTAAGGTTAGTTTTCAAGGAAATAATTTAGCTCAAATTTTTTTTGTGAGAAATGAGCATGTTGAAAGTCTCATGTTATTGATATATATGTAGAATTCAATTATAATTCATGCACCACTAATGTCCAACATCCATGAACTCTCTTTTCTTATGAAATTAAAAAATTTACACTTCATTTGGTGGGTATGCCATGTTGTTGTATTTTGACAAGTGCCATTAAGTCTTCCTATTATACTTTATTGGCTATGCTAAGTAGGATTTCAGTAGTTAGGGACCAAGTTTTGTATTGGTACCAAACTGACCAATTCTTCTAAATCAGGAATTCTAAACACAAACTTCAAAAATAAAGATTATAAACAAGCTCATCCCATAAGCAATACCTTATGATAACTTTTCATGAAGTATTTTTAATAAAAATCCTAAAAACCAAAATCATCTGCACTAAAATGTTGGTCACAAGTACTGACAAGAAAGACCAAATTTCTATGGAAAAGACAAAAATCATGAAGATATAATTACTAACCACCAATTACCTATTTTAAATTCTAAATTAGTTTCTTGAAGGTTAAACATATGAATGTAAATACCAAACATAAAATATGAGGATAAAATATTAAGGGGTAAAATCCAACAAGTTAATACTGAACATAAATGCTGACAACCAAATTTATGAAGAACCAAGAACTATTAACAAAAATTCCAAACAAAAACTCTAAGGAATAAATACATAGCTATCCACTTGATAAAGAACTTGTTCTAAAACACTTTTACTGAGTATTGAACTAGACCACATGAGAACCCTAAATAATTTGCCCTGAGAATACCTATGAATATTTCATCCAAAGACCAAATAATGAAAGTTAAAATGCAAGGTTTTCATAGAGAAAAACTTGTGAACAAAAGTCAATAATGCTTTGGCTAAATGCCCATGTTATAAATATATAATTGTGTATGTCCGAAAATACTATGTAGATGCAAAACTTCCAAATAAAATTAGCTAGTTTGTCCATAGTTCAAAATGCCTTCGCTAGTATTTCCCAGATGTAAACATTTAGATGAAACATATAATAGCTCTTAGAGTGAAATTAGAAAAAGGCTTTGACCTACAAGGAATAATGAGTCCCTATTCCGAAATAAGAATGGGTGTATGTTGATTATAACAAATGGTGACTTACAGGGTGGATACTCCCAAGTATTTGAGAACCCATAACTTCTAGTTAGAAATTTCAAACTCAACATGTACCATTCCATAAGAAAATAATTGAATCAAAGACATAAAAGAGAATCTTATCTAGACCATATAACATACTTGACTTATTCATACCCCAGATTTATGTGTGATAAAGTGATTTTATTTTACCCTTTTTATGAGGATTTATCAAAGATTTGGAACAGTTGTAGGTTTCATTCTAGTTTCTTTGAAGAACATTAAATAAATGAAACTTAAACATTGATATAATACCATCCAAATATCCATAGACCTAATAGATATACATTTTGATTCATGGTTTAATTTCTCTCTCATATTTTGGCATGATGTGTGGTACATTGACATTATTACATCATGTGATATTTCAATATCTTACAAATTATCTCTGGGTTTTATAGATCACTCTTGTTAGAACATGTTGGTTATTTTATTTTTATTTTTTAAATAAATAGGAGAGAAAAAAAATACTATGATTTGGTGTAGGTGAAAAACTTGTTTTACCAAAATGCCCTTGTCATCTACATGCAAATCAATGGTTACTACCTTAAAAAGGTATTAACATAAGTGTGTTTGATCCAAGGGAATAAGAAAAATTTGTAAATTTACATTGAATACTGAGAAAATATTTTGCATATCTGGTAGAAGTAGTCAATTATGATATAAAAATGAATGATTTCCCTTTACATACGTGAAATCTATAGATCCTAGACACCAGTGTAAAAAACTTGCAAACACACACAATTTATGTACTCCTCTCTAATCTCTTTACACATTTGATTTATCTTTTGTACCCTCAAAACCCTAGTGAATTGGATGTTTACTTGGTGATAGAGGAAAAAGTCAATCAGATGTCATAGAAAATAAATTGCTAATTCTAGAAATTAGGAAAAGTAATCTAAAGAAAGAAAACTATAGAAAATTGGGAAACTAATATATGAAAGTAGGTAAACTAATCTATGAAAGAGGGGAATCTAATCTAATCCTGTCTTTACCATAGCTCCATTTTTATTCTAGTAATACTCTAGATGTTACATCAATGAAGTAATGCTTCAAAACTACCTATTGACTGGATATGTTAGTTAAATACCCTAGAGATCCATCAAATAAAAAGCATTATTACCTAAGATTTATGTAATATGGTAGGGTCCAATCCTTAGTGGGGTAAACTTATCATGATGTCCTTTTTTTCATTGGGTTTATCCTATATAAGTACCAAGTAAGATATTATGAAGGATTTGAATTTTTTTCTCCTATCCAGTCACCTTTTGACTATATCTTGATGTTTCCTTTATGTTTTTAGGGCTTCAGTCCTTAAATCCTACATCTTTATTATATATAGAAATCAATATTTTACTTTTTTACTGGGCTCCATGTATTTCTATATGAATTGATAAGTTAGAAAATTGAGCATGATTGGGAATACTGGTTATCACCCGTATGCCATAAAATAAGTTGAGGCATTGAGGGATTGCATATATATTGTTTGGTCTAAACATAGGGCATATTTTAATAAATTAGGCCAGTTTATGGGTTTGTCTATAGCTAATTTATTTATAGCAATAATAAGGTTCTTATTTATTGACTCGACCAATCCATTTCCCTGAGGTTAATGGTTATAATATGACCATATAGTGACTTGATTATAATCGGCCTGTTTTATTAATTCAAATAATTGTAATGTCATTCCATTATCACAAACTAGAGAAATTGTGGTGCCAAATCTAGTTGTGATGTTCTCCTTTAGCAAGCTAATTACATATTGTGCTCTAGAATTTTTTATGGCTACTTCTTTAGTCAAATTGGTGTCATAATCAGTGGTATTAAGCACAAATTTATGGCCTACTAAATAGTTTGGGTTAATAACACTAATGAAGTCCAACCCTCATTGGGAGAATGGTCTCCCCTAAATAATAGGTTATAATTAAATTGTTGCATGTACCTGCAGTTTTTGCCAAAATATGGCATTCGTGACAAGTTTTTACATAAACATGGGCATCCTTTAAGATATTTTTATATTAATAACCCATTTTGAGGATTATGTGGGCCATGGTATTTATGGAAGGATGACCAACGCATATCTTTGGATGCAAATTTTCCAATATTTATTGAGCTTATTTTTTTGATACACATCTCAGGTAGATTCCTTCATAATTCCCTCTATAAAGAATCCCTTTTTTGATCATGGATTGTGAATATTTGAACCTTGAATCTCTCCTTCATTCTCTAGTGAGTTATTAGGAATATGTACCTATTATCAAATATTGAATTATATTAGTATACCAATCTCCTCAGGATACCTAGGTTTCACAAACCTCTTTAATAGTAATGTGTGGGTCAAGCTTAGTCGTAAGTTAAACGATGTCCTAACATCTAAAAATCTTAAAAATATTGATCTCTATATAAAATTTCTTTAACTTGGAAATTTGTTTTCCTCTATGCTCTCCCAATTTACATTGTGCTAAAGTGAGCTTAAAAACAAGGTCAGGGATAATAGAAATGGTCTTGTTCCGTACTATGTAATGTCAAAATTTATTCACTAATTTCACAAGGGTGAAGATTTTGTTATCAATAAAATAATACTTAATATCTACATCTTTTAGATTCATGCACATAAATACAATAAGATGCTTATGTTTGTCTTTATTTCTAGTGATCACTACAACCATCCAATGCTTTGAATCAAATGAATATAAATATTTGTCCTTAGTGAAATTTAGATTGATCAATATTAGGGCTTGAGATATAACATATTTTATTTCTTGGAAAGACTTTTAGGTCTCAGGTTTCCATTCTACCTTAGAATAATGTTTGAGCATTACATTCAAATTTCTGACATTTTTTACAAAACCTGAAATAATATTATTTACAAAATTTATTTTAAATAAAAAAGACTTGATCTCCTTCTCACTATATGGGAATGTGATCCTAGAAAACCCTTGGATTCTATCTGGATCAACGTTGATCCCCTATTTGGTCATAATGTGCCCCAAGATATTTCCTTCAGTAATGCTAAATATATTATTTCTTTGGGTTTAACAAGATGTCAAATCTTCAACATCTTTCAAATATTGATTGTAGATGACCTACATGGTGATTTATTTTCTTCAAGAAGATAGTGAGATCATCTATATTATTATTATAGACTTACCTATTATCCCTTAGAATGTAAGATCCATTGCTTGTTGAAATGTAACTCTTGGTTAATTAGTCCAAATGGAATCCTCATGTCCACATAAGTACTCCACTTTATGGTAAATGTAGTCTTCATTACATCTTCAGATCCAACTAGAACCTAGTTATAACATAAAAATCCATCCAAGTAGGACATCATTTTAGAACTAATTACTATCTAAAAAACCTCTACTAAGGAAGGTAACAAATGGTTATCTTTATTAGATGCCTTATTTAGATTTCTTTAATCAACACATTGTTTGATTTGCACATTCTTATTATTGACTATGACTAAATTGGACACCTAGGTAAAATTTTTGATAGGTAACACTATTTTTACACTCAACAGCTTTTTCACCTCTTTTTGAATAAGAGGATCCAAAATATTATTTACTAACCTCTATCTTTGCCTAAATTTTTTGTAGTCTTGTTTTAGCAAGATTGTATGGGTGATTACCCTTGGGTTATAGATATTTAGGTATTCATACATCCATGCAATTATATATATATATATATATATAGACACACACACACACACACACACACCCACACACACACACACACACACACACACACACACACACACTACATGAGTAAATCATTCACCTATTATATTTCCATGTAATTAAATATTTATACTATGTCCTGCCAATGTTAATGTATTACATATAACTATCATCCCCTAGATTCTTCCTTTTAAACTCAAATTCACTAACTTTAGGTTGCCTTTGCTATTGTGCTTGGGAATCCATATTGAATGTATTTTATAAATAGATAATTTCATGTGGGAGTTAGTTTTATGTAAAAAGAATGACACCTTCCTCATCCAACTCCTCATGAAATAGATGACTAGTTTCTTTGTCCTAGATGATTTGAGACTCAAATTACCTTGAGTTTCTCAAGAACTAGATTATTTATTAGTTATTATCAAAGACTTAGAAGTTATCCATGTTGTCAGGAATAAAAGGAGAAAGTACTATCCCAATGGAGAACCTTTGTACCTGAGATTTTATAGAGGTGCTAAATTGGCAGTCGAAGTATGCAATGAATCCATATCTTCATTTTAGTCTCTAGGGACAACCACTATATTGAAAACCTCAAAGGATTCAATCAAATCCCAAAATTTTTGCTTTTATATTTTCATATATGATAGTTTACACTTATATTTATTCTTGATCTAATTGAACCCCAATTCTGAGTCTCCATATATCAAAAGTTGCTTAATGTTATTTTTAAGAGCAAACTACAATCCCAAAACTAGTTCTTCATATTCCAACCTATTATTGGTACATAATAACTATATCCTATATGATGTTAGGAAATTCTTTCCCCATGGATCAACCAATTCAATCCCTACACCTCATCCTTGCTTAGATCTTGCACTATCAAAATAGAGGGTCCATAGTTGGGAAGGTCCTTGGTCTTTAGGTTTCTATCCTTCATATTATGTTGTAAAGATATAAATTTCAAGGGTAAGAGATTCATCACTTACTTACTAATTCTTGAAATTATACTTCATGATGATATGATTCATCATGGTATCCCAATCAATGTGAATCTATTTTAGAAGTCCACTCCATAGTAGCTAAATTTGATTGAAGGGTATCCATTAAGTGTATTTTAATAGTTTCTACTTAACAGTAGCCCATACCCTTTAATAATGTCAATAATAGGTATATCAATGGTAATTTTTACTTGTGGTTTAGATGTTACTTTAATGCATACAGTAGTTATCTCTCAAATCATAAGTATAATTGTTACACCATCATCTTTTATGGCCTTGGAGTTAAGCCAAGATTTTAATAAATGGAAGTAGGCATCATAGTGCATGTTCCATAATAAACTAAATAGTTATGAATATTTTTGTAGAATGCCTTGATAGTCAATAATAAAGGAGGAAAGTCAGTGTTGCTTTTATATATAACATTGGTACTAGCTACCTTTGTCTTCTCTATAGGGGCTTTCCCTATGATAGATCTCCATAGGAGTTTCTTCTATTGAAAAAATTGTGTGAAGTTATGAAGAGTGATATATTCTTTTATTTTCTTAATGTCTTCAACAATGTTATATCCTCTTTTGTTTTTTCCTCCTTATTCTGGAAATGATCATTCCCTTTTGGGGGATGTCAATTATTATCAACCTTTGGATTTTGTGGAATAGTCATATTATTTAGAGGAGTAAATGTTGTGAAGGGATATTTATTCCTTAGGTTGTAAATGCCTTTCTGATATTGTTGGAAGGCATGGATCTCATAAATATTATATTCTAATATTTTTTCATCATCGCCTAAGAAAGGAAGCTCATGAGTTTCAAAAACCATAGTAATGTTTAGAGATGCAGATTCATGGTGAAATTTTGGTGGATTATGTATCAAATCTTGCCTCACCATCTCTCTTTGAAAAAAGATCAAAAGTTGCACAAAACTCAATATAATCAAGTTCACCATGTTAAGATGTATTGTTAACTCTACACCAATTGGGAAAGGCTATATCAACTATATTGATTTATAGAAGTTTTCTTAGATGGTTCTGTATTATTTAAAGACCTATTTAAAGGTCTATTATATCTCTGAAAGACATAATTTTGAATATCATTCTATCTATTACAATTAATATTTTTATCTACATGCCCAAGAAGTCATTACTTAATTTTGGAACCATTCTTTGTATGGAGTCCAGCTCTGCTTTGGTGGAATTTGTGCCTTGATAAAGTATAGTATTGGATGGAACCAAATGTTAGTTCTACTTTTGACCATTAATATGCTCATGATTTTTAAATTAATTATAATTATGATTTTATGTTTACATTAGAGGAGGAAATGTATACAATTAATTTTGGATGAATGTAGGAACATTCTACTTCATTTGAGAAATTTGATTCAAATTTGGGAGATCAACATTAATGCTAGGGCTGCTTGGTACATGAGGGTTAAGTTTTCCATCAAGGTTGATGGCCTTTTCATATTATAATGATAGAGTTTTGAAAGCAACAAATCTTTCAAAAAATACTGTAGTAATTAAGTCTATAGCATTCTTGTACATCTACAATGCCAAAGCTTGTTATGGTTTTTATGTTAGGCTCAACAAGGTGTAAGGACTATTTCAAATAGTCTAGACTTATACCCACTAAAGTGGAATGGACAAAATTTTCTCCAAAAATAATTTTATTATGTTCCAAATAAAATAGATTGTTTCAAACCATTTGGGCATAGATCATTTTGAATGAATTGGACTATTTTAAATAATTTGAAATTATACACACTAAAGTGAAGTGGAGAAAATTTTCTCCAAAAAATAAATTTCATAGATTCCAAATAAATTGGAGTGTTTCAAACCTTTTTGGCATATATCATTTCGAATAAGTTGGGCTATTTTAAATAATATGGACGTATACCCACTAGAGTGGAGTGAAGAGAATTTTCTCCAAAAATAAATTTATTATATTTGAAATAAATTGGACTATTTTGAAGCATTTGGGAATAGATCATTTTGAATAAATAGGGCTATTTTGAATAATTTAGACTTATACCTATAAAATAGAGTGATTAAGATTTTCTTCAAAAATAAATTAGAATATTTTAAACTATTTGAGCATAGATCATTTCAATTAAATTGGGCTATTTTAAAAAATTTAAAATTATACACATTAAAGTGGAGTTGAGAATATATTATCTATAAATATGTTTTCTCTATTCTAAATAAATTGAATTATTTGAAACCATTTGGGAGCAAATCATTTTTAATAGATTAGACTTTTTTGAACTTGTGGCACGCTTTTGGGAAATTCATCAACCTCATCTTAGACTTATTATTCATAAGAAATGTTAAGCATGATGTACTTCTACACCACATGCATAACCAAATAGTTGTGGCATGTATATATAGAGTAGATTTTTAGACGTATTTGTCACTACCAGTACCAAATGCCTTTTTTTCACAAACATAAGCTAGTTTCATGGAATCAGGATAATACTATGGAAAAGGTGTTTTATTTATGGCTTCTCCCCAAGAAAATTATGACATATAAATGCAAGAATCCCACTCTAATCAATAATTATAGGATGGGAGCGTAGATTGGCATGGCATCTAGGGTGAAATTATAAGCTACAAGGTGATAAAATAGATTATTCATAAAGATAAGCTAACAAAGTTCGACATTGACCAAATCAATAACTAGTGAAAATATGATCCATATGGTCACATATCCTCCTTAAAAACCACCACATTATATTTTTGTTGTTTTTTAACCCCTCTACTTTGGGCATTTTTTGTATAGTTTACCTTCATGGTTTTTGTCTTTTATTCCATTTTGGATCCTCCTGATCTATTTTTCACTAGTCTTACATGTTTTATTAGGCCTTCATGAATTTTTGATAATATTTCTAAATCTTTATCTATATCTCAATGGATTGGCTCTTGGTCTTACATTCTGGGGTTCTTTGCACAGCCATAGGGGGTATGCATCCCTAGTTGAGAGCCAGTGTTAGTACCTAAAATTGCATTAAATCAGTTGGGCCCTTGTTAAGTATAAATGCCCAAGTTGTTTTCCCAACTTTCATCTTCAAGGGCTCAAAGTCCTTTGAAAGGTCAAGTTCTTGTGAAAATTTTCTAAGTCTTAATATGGTATTTGCTTGGTAAATGTGTCTTTCCCTTAGACTTTTTTGGTATTTTTACATGAAAATAATGTTTAATGACAATAGGTCCTTGAGTTTTTTATCACATTCAAAAAGTCTGAACACTTGTTTCCATTAAATATTTTATCTAATACAAAAAGTTTGAAGGAATTCAATGTCTTGGCCAAATCCTACTTGTATCAAGCTATGTGTTTCATAAAAAATATGAAGGGTCATTTATTTTAGACATTTTTTTATGGAAAAAATTCCAAAGGAAACTTTCCCTTTAGGCATTTTGTTGTAGGAAAAATGTCTGAAAGAATTGCATATTATTGGGAAGATGTAAAGTCCATATTTGTTTATAAATTTTTTCTTGCTGTAAAAAAGTTCAAAGGGTACTTACACTTCTGAAAAAGTGAAAAGGTATGAATTATCTGATAGAAAAACTTATTCTAATTCCTTTGGGAAATGTTTAAGGTCCATTTATTTCATACTTTTTATCTATGGTATAAATTCCAAAGGGCACTTGTATTTTGGGCATTTTTTCGATGGTAAAAAAACCCAAAAGTAAAAAATGAATTCTCTCAAAAAAAAATAAAGTCATTATTTGTTTTAGATATTTTGTATGTGGAAAAAACTCCCGAGGGCACTATCGCTTAGGGAATTTTACTCGCACAAAAAGATAGACAAAAAATCCTTTCTTTGGAAAAAGTGTAAGCTCAATTTCTTTAGATAAAATGCCAAGTTCAATTTCTTCAAGGAAATTATTTCATATAAATTGTTTGAAATAATTTGTTTAAATATGAAAGGGATGATGAAAGTAGGAATACCTTCAATGTATCTACTAGGATATACCTTTGAAATATGCGCAAGAGTGGATTTCCCCTTTCAAGGCATCTCCTAAATTAGATTATTTCAAAGCATTTGGGCATAGATCATTTTGAATAAATAGGGTTATTTTGAATAATTTAGACTTATACATATAAAATGGAGTGAAGAAGATTTTATCCAAAAATAAATTTTTTTCATTCCACATAAATTAGACTATTTTAAACCTTTTGAGATTAGATCATTTCAATTAAATTGGTATATTTTAAATAATTTGAAATTATAGCCACTGAAGTTGAGTGGAGAATATTTTATCTATAAATATATTTTCTCTATTCCAAATAAATTGAATTATTTAAAACCATTTGGGAGAAGATCATTTTGAATAGATTGGATTCTTTTGAACATGTGATAGCCTTACGTGCCTTTATACCAATCAATGATCCTTTGAAGTACCTTTTGTTGATAGGACACATGATACCATTTGACTAGCCAAATTATGGATGAAAACATATTGAGCAATCTAATTCATCTACATAGTAAAATATCTTAGCAATTATTTATTGTTCACTAGGAAGATATTCATGAGCAAGTGTCAATATAATAATTGATCAAGTTGGAAAATTTCAAGATAAATTGATGGATTATCCACTTGCACTTAACCAGATAAAAATAATTCTAAATTATAATGGATTGATCTGAAATTAATTTAACCATATTTGAAACAATTTAGAATTTATTTGTATGAAACTAATGATAAATTTTATTACTATAATTATAGTTTATAATCAATAAATACACTTGAAATAATCATAATATGGTGAAGTTACATATTTCTAAACATTGGGTCACAACTACTGGGATGGATTTTTTGCTTTCTCCCAAGAATGTGATGATAGACATCATTTTGATTGTTCAATCCTTTTCATCTTTTCCACTTCCATTTATAGTATATCTACTTGACGTAACATAAATCATTTTAAATTTTTGATTTCTAACACAATTTTGAGAATTACAATCAATGAAGAACATGTTGGAAATTGAAAAATCATCTCCAAAGGTCCCTTTCAAAATAACTTCATCCAATTTTTGATGTTTATATTGAAAGGCTTATAATATATTTTGCCCCAATAAAACATTAAATTTGAACTTGTGTATCCCATGGCTTGAATGAGTATCTTCAAAATATTTTCCTCTATCTTTGAACAAATGCCCACATGAAAAAAAGACTACAGTGCCACCTTCAAAATTTCTTTGGAATGATCTTGAATGTAGTATGACATATTTTCTATTTTATAATCTTCTTTTTTTCCCATATCACTCATTTCAATGTCCTTTATTTTGTGCACAATAAATAAAAGTCATGCAACCCTAAAATCAATAGTTTTTTAGAAGTTGGTTTTAGCTCCTTCTTTGAAATGGCTGCAATTTGTTGAAAAAGAAATGAATAATTTATTAATAATATTATATTATAAAAATTATAACATTGAAATTTTGTAATGAAATGTTTTACATGTTACTAGATTGGTCATTGATGTTCTTTTGATTTGCATTTATTATTGTAACATAAAAACATAATGCATTTCATTTGATTCATTTTTTTTTATTTCCTTAAATCTTATAAAGTTTCATATCAACAAATATAAAAATAAATACATGCTTAGGCACATTATAACTATACTCATTATACATGGATGTGTAATTTATATTCTTAATTTTGTAACATACATATGCATATAATGTAAGAACTGATAGACCATTCAGAGTGGCAACCACTTATAATGTCAAATGATAGAACCACTTGTAGTATTGAAATAGCTAGTCAAATAACTAGTGACATTAGAATGCAAAAATATAGATATAAGTGTCAAACTATTTAGTATTGAAACATATAGAGATCCATTAAAACACATATTAAAGAAAAAGGACAATAACTCAAAACTTATATTATAATTCGTATTAACTCATTCAAGAATTACAATCAACATTCATTAAACACATTTTAAATTAATAGTGACAAGCTATCATATTCAATCAAACAACATTAATTATCTGGTGATTCTAAGTCCCATGCCAAATACATATCCTTCCTAAATAATCACTCACCCATTTCTATTAGACTTGCATTGCTACTGGATGCCATTGATAGCATACTTCTCTCATAGTCTACTAACTTCTTTTGGATGCTCATAAGCATGCAAATAACATTGTAGATAAATGTATTTATAACATCCATTGGAATAGTCTAGATGCAGATAGAAGTTGGTGTAGGATATGAGAAGATATCTTAAGACCGATTAATGCATTAAATTACATTAGTTTAAAGATATATCTTTTACAAGTCGTAGGATCTAAAAAATTAAAAGAAAATAAAGTGAACTAAATGATGACATATAGTTAGAACATAACTTTTATATATACATAGCTTATATTATGTCACCAACATATAAATGTTCATATTGAATCCTTATGACTTAACCATGACTATCAAATTTTGAAATAGTCCTATTTTGACATAACTAATTTCTCATAGATGTTGATAGGAATTTAACATTGATTAAGCAACATCTATATTCTTGAAATAATGAAGGTATTATCTGTTCTTATGCATATAAATACATATTTATATGTTTATATATCCTATCACACCAAACAAAATAGGATTTACTCTTCTAAGCCATAGTTCACTATCACTAAATTCAAATGAATATACACCTTAATAGTTGAACCCCCTTCATATACTTCTAATAATACACATCAAGTTAAAAACTATTTAAATCAATATTACTATAATTATTTCTAGCATAATATACTTTATTGTTTTTCATTTGTAAAGAACACATGGATACTCTATATCAAAATTTATTGTATTGAAGACATAGTATAGCACATATTGTGTAATTTTTAATTGAGTATAAATTAAACATGTAAACAACATTGTAATGGGTAAATTAAACATGTAAATAACATTTTAATGAGTAAATTCAACCACATTCAAGTCTACACAATAATAAAATGAACCCACATGTCCAAATCTAAAGCTAATACAAGTCTATATTATATTGTCTTCTAAAATCTGTTGTACATGAAGAAAAATTCAATTGTAATGTGTTTAGATAAATAAAGATAATTAATAGATTATAGACATGCGTAAAACTATATAATTACACATTTATTGAAAGGGGTTCTTAACTTTTTTTTCCTTTTTGTAGTTTTTATGGGTGCACTCTTTAATTGAGACTTTGGTTCTTTATTCCTTGCAAGGTATTATATAATTTAGTAACTAAAAATTCTCATCATCAATTGATTTGATATTTATATTTTAAAAATGTGTCTTGTTTTAGATTTTTACCTTATGTTGTTTTCATGAAGGCACCAACCTATAGAGCTATGTCATGGGTTGTTGTTCTAGAGACACAAAGTTTTAGAGTTACATTATGAACTATTTTAATTGACACAAATAGATGAATAAATATTCTATTAGTATTATGAACTGTTGACAAATAAAAATTATATAATTGAAAAAATATGCATGATATTATATTACCTTTTTCAACTTGTAATGTGTTATGTTCATTGATATGATATTATTTATTATTATTTCTTCACTTTTATGCAATGACATTAGTGTTATACATCGAAATATTACAATTTTTTTAGGTTTGAAAGATAAAACGTAGACACCAAAAGATTGTTAAGATGTTATATTTAGAAAATGAATCGTGATTATAAAATAAATTGAAATGTTATGCACCTGATACTGATCGAAGTAGTTGTTCTTGTATTGGTTGCTCTAAATTTGTCAAATAATTTGGAAATCAAAAATTAATTTTTTTATTATTTAGTTTATATAATATAAAATAAATTAACTTGTAATTTTTTACAAGCACATACCAATCCAACTCTTATATATACCCCTAGCATGTCATATGCATCTGAATCATTGAAAGTAGAGATAAGTTCCTCCTAAAAGATGTTATCTAGTTGATTTTTGAATGGCCTTCATATTTTTTATAAACCAATCATTTGAAATGTTGGTACATCTTTGTAGATGTTAAAATATTCCTCTAATCTACGTTGATGTGAATGGAGGCTAAAACCTTATAGCTAAAAATGTGTGGGATCCTAACAAAAATTGATACCTGTGATATGTGTCCAATCAAATCCATTACTATCTGGACCCCATAGTATGGCACCTATATCATTCATGAATGGAAATCACCAGCACATAGATTATTGAGAGAGGTATAAATGCTACAAAAATATTCATGTTTGTGGATGATAAACACATTGAAGGTCCCAACAATAACTTTATGAATCAATACCTAAAAAAATAGGGAAAGATGTTATTCCTTAAAAACATTAGTGAGATTCAAAAGATAAATAATTATCATATTGGTGTTCAAACCAAGAATAAACATTTTACTAAAATCTTCTATAATGAATGGCCAAAGATTTGGGGGGCAATAATAGTAGTTGAATATTTATGTATATGTTCCAAGAAGCTAACCAGCATAATTATGTAGATATTTTTTCAATATGCTTAATTAATCTTGAGATAATTCTTCCCGGCCTTTTTTATTTTTTGAAATACCTTCATTTAGAACACATAAATTGTCAAACCTTTTCACAAAAATTGTATAATTTTCCATTACCTCTTCAGGTGTGATTATTTTGTCTAGTGGTAGTGTCATATCATGGTTGGTGAAAGAATATATAATTTTTATAATATGCTACTTTCTATCTTCACCTTTTTGTACTAAACATCCATATTATTTTAACCATGGGTTTTCAAGAAGAAAATAGACAATTTTCCCATAAATCTTCTAGTTTTATTTTGTGTTTATTTAAGATCCCTTGAATATGTCTAAGTATTGTTTTACCAATGAGATTTAAATCTTGTTTATCAAAACTAGGTAAACTACCACTTTCAAATAAATCAAATTCTCTGTCAAAACAATCCTAAATGGGTTTTTCCATGAAAAGAAGGCATTTTTCTCCTATAGTTGTGTTGAACAGTTCATTTGTGTAAGCAAGTGTCTATCTTGTTCATGTATTTATTCCATTTTTTTCCATGTTTAAAAGATATTCCAACCTCTCCATTCGATAAGGTCGCGTGCAGATCAAACTCTTTCTAGAAATAAATCCTTCAAAACTGTTTCATTGGATTTAGTATATTGGTTACATATTTTGTGCACAATATGGAATTAAGTACAAGTTTTTAGAAATTTTGCCCTTCTAGCAGAACATTTATTTTTTAATGAAAGTAAAATGTAATACTCCTCTAAAAGTGTTCTCTATTAGGATTTAATTGTGTCTTGGACATATGTAATTTTGAACCTTGTGGTTTTTTTCTCCATCATATCTTTTATAACTTGTTTTTATTCAATAATATATTTAGGATTGCTTGGATCAAAAGGAATTAAAAAAACATCATTCATTGGAACCTCATTGTGTTTTACAAATGAATTAATTATATAATTCATCCCTCTTCCATTCAGATTTCTTATTTTGATATTACCATCCCGTAATTCATAAAACTCTACATGAATGTTCAAGGCATAATTGGAGAGGAAATATACCATGTATAGTATTCATTATGTCTGATCATAATCTTGTGTCAACAAAAGTGTTTCAACCTTGTTTTAGATCTTATTTTTCTCTACTAGTGTGAGTACTTGTATATCCTCTTTCAAATCTACATACATATATATTTCCCTTATTTTATTTTTTTAAATGTTTTTTTTGTTATGGCTGTAGGGTGTCTTAAATACATGTTTGTATGGTGGAAATTAGAAGAAGTTGTTTCCCCTTGTTCATATTTTATTTAATTATATTTAATATTATAATGACCAAACTATCTTTGTCTATCAACCCAATCATTTTAAGATTGTCAGAACTATCCAAATGAAACCCAAATGTTTCACAAGAAGGAGAAAAACTATTTTCTATAAATTCCATTTTATTAGGTGTAAATTTATTGAAATTATTCGTAGCTCGATAGATAATTATCTCTTCTACATTCCATTCTTCTAGTTTTAATTGAAGGGCATCTGCAATTTCATCCTTATTAAAGGAAAGGATTATTCCAATTATAGAATATTCTTTTCATGATGTAGTTCTAAAATAGTATATATTTATATGCATGTTTGGCAGAATAAATAACGTAAAATACCAATAATCAAGAGGAATTTTTTTGCCACTATAAAATAGAAGATGTTGATGTGGATTTTTTTTAGTTTTGTTAGTTTTAATGGTACTCTATCCAAATTATCTTGGAGTGATTCCTTCTTCTACCTTTTATCCAAATTCTCTTTAACTTAGGCCTTCTTCTACCTTTTAAGTATGGAAATTCCTTTTTACTTGAAGATATTCTAGAAAAAAATTGAAATGATTTACATATTGAACTTTTGTAAAATGCAAGTTGCATATTGCATCAGTTTATGAATTTTTTTTGATTAAGTAGTGATTAAATGTATATCAATTTCTTTTCTAAATTACAGTAAAAAATATATATTAAATATACATAATAGATAAATCAGATTTAAATTACATTATTAAGGTATGACCAAACCAAAAATAAATTATGTGCACCAACCATATAATTTCATGGGAAAAGGAATCCATAAAAAATTATTTCAAAGAAGAAATATGAGGGGAAATATGTTTCAAATATGTCTCCAAATTCCCATCAATATATACCTTGAAGGTATCTCCTAGGAGATACCTTCAAGTTAACCATGATGGTATTACAATTGTACTTCAAAGCCTTTGATGGAATCTCCTTATAGATAACTCAAAGGGTATTATCATACATTCAAAGAGATGTTGAATGCATCTCCTAGTAGTACTTTATTTCACCTTAAAAAAACCAGTAGTTGATAACTTGATAACTTGAAGGGCCTCCTAATATTGTATTTTCTTGGTGAATGTGTCTTTACCTTAGACTTTTTTTCACTTTTTACATAAGCATAATGTTTGATAGAAATAAATATTTGTGCTTTTTGTCTCAATCAAAAATTTCAAAGACTTATTTTTGTCAAACATTTTGTTCACTACAAAAGTTTGAAGGAATGAAATATCTTAGGCAAATCCTACTTACATTAAGCTACGTGTTTTACAAAAAATATGAATGGTCGTTTATTTCAAAAAAATTATCTACTTCAAAAATTTTGAAGGGTACTTGCCCTTCAAGTATTTTTTTGTTTTCAAAATGTTTGAAATAATTGCATATTATTGAGAAGATGTAAAGTTGTTATTTATTTCATACTTTTCACCTACCAAAAAAGGTTTGAAGGGAACTTACCCTTGGAAAAAGTACAAATGTCTAACTTTTTAGATAAAAGAGATAAGTCCAATTCCTTTGAGAAAAGTGTAAGGTTCATTTATTTTGAACTTTTGTATATGGTAAAAATTATGAAGGGAACTTACCCTTTGGGAATTTTGCCTACAGAAAAGAATCCTAAAATAAAAGTCCAAATTCTCTAAAAAAATGTGAAGTCCTTATTTATTTCAAACATTTTATCTACAAAAAAAATTTTGAATGGCATTTTCCCTTTGAGAATTTTTCCCACACAAATATCCCAACAAAAATCCCTTTCTTTATCAAAAGTGTAATCTCAATTTCTTTAGATAAAATGCAAAGTAAAATTATTCCAATAAAATTGTTTCAAATAAAATGTCCGAAACAATTCTTTCAAAGATCAAAGGGCCAATGAAATTAGGAATACCTTCAATGTGTCTCCTAGGAGATACCTTTCAAACATCCACAAGAGTGGGTTTCTCCTTCAAGGTATCTCTTAGGAGATACCTTTAAAATAGGCACAAGAGTTGATTTCTCCTTCAAGGAACATGTGGAATTTTTGATTACATAGAAGCCAATACTAGTAGCAATATAAACAAAAGGGAAACAAGTGGGATTTTCTATTTTGGCACTACTAGGTGATATTTTAAAAGACTTTATTATGCCTTCAAGGTATCACCTAGGAGATACCTTTCAAAGATGCAAAAAGGTGGATTTCCCCTTGGAGGTATCTTTTAGGATACCTTTTAAATAGGGATAAGAGTGGATTTATCCTTCAAAGAACAAGTGAAATTTTCTTATACACAGAAGGCTCTACTAGGTGATATTTTGAAGGATAATACCTTCAAGGTATCTCCTAGAAGATACCTTTCAAATATTCACAAGAGTGGATTTACCCTTCAAGGTGTCTCCTAGGAGATGTTGAGGTCATCATACCCTCATTTTTGAAAAATGAGGACCTATGTGTCAAATTGTTCAAAAGTTGATTTCCCTTTCAAGGTATCTCCCAGGAGATGTTGAGGTTAGCATACCCTCATTTTTGAAAAATAAGGACCTGTGTGTCAAATTGTGCAAAAGTGGATTTCCCCTTGAATGCATCTCTTAGGAGATATGTTTTAAATAGGGACAAGAGTGGATTTTTCCTTTAAGGAACAAGTGTAATTTTCCTTTACATGGAAGACACTATTCAATGACATTTTGATATCCCTTATAATACCTTCAAGTCATCTCCTAGGAGATAACTTTAAAACATTCACCAGAGTGTATTTACTTTTTAAGGTATCTCATAGGAGATACATTTCAAATAGGCACAAGAGTGTATTTCTCCTTCAAAGAACAAGTAGAATTTTTCTTTACACAGAGGGCACTACTAAGTGATATTTTTAATTCCTTTATAATAACTTCAAGGTGTCTCTTTGGAGATACCTTTCAAACATGAACAAAATTTGATTTTCCCTTCAAGGTATCTCCTAGGATATACCTTTAAAATAATTCCAAGAGTGGATTTCTTCTTCAAGGAAGTAGTGGAATTTCCTTTATATGAAGGCACTACGATGTGATATTTTAAAGGCCCTAGTAATAAATTAAATGCATCTCTTAGGAGATACCTTTAAAACATGCACAAGAGTGTATTTCCCCTTCAAGGTATCTCTTAGGAGATAAATTTCAAATAGGGAAAAGTGTGGTTTTTTCCTTCAAGGAATAAGCGTAATTTTCCCTTACATGGAAGGGACTAATAGGTGATATTTTGAAGGCCCTTG
This sequence comes from Torreya grandis, assembly GCA_037957365.1. NCBI lineage: Eukaryota > Viridiplantae > Streptophyta > Pinopsida > Cupressales > Taxaceae > Torreya > Torreya grandis. Next base: position 821,623 of record JARHVA010006566.1, on the reverse strand, counting down.
TAATACCTTCAAGTTATCTCTTAGGAGATAGATTTCAAACATGCACAAGAGTGGGTTTACACTTCAAGGTATATCATAAGAGATACCTTTAAAATAGACACAAGAGTGTATTTGTCCTTCAAGGAACAAGTAGAATTTTCCTTTACACAAAAGGCACTACTGAGTGATATTTTCAAAGCCCTTATAATAACTTCAAGGTATCTCCTAGAGGATACCTCTCAAACACGAAAAAGAGTGGATTTACCCTTCAAGGTATCTCCTTAGAGATGTTGAGGTCAAAATACCCTCATTTTTGAAATATGGGGACCCATGTGTCAAATTATATAAATTTGTACCTTGAAATTGAATATTTACTTGATCAAAGTGTCATTAATATGTTTGCATATTATCTATATTTGAATATCATCCACACTTTCACTTGTGTTATTTGTTCATGGCTCTGGTTTGACCTTTTCTATGTTTACTAACATTTGTTCTTCATATTTCAAGTTGCAAGTTTGATAAAGCCCTTCTTGAATGAGATGTGTTTAAATTTTACGTTTTAATCCTAATTTGGCATTTTATTAGATTTTGGTCTATATAAATTCAAGTTAAATCCATGTATAAAACTTATTGAAATCCTTTCTCAAGAAACCATAGTTCAGGTTATTTTGGACCAAATTCAAATTTGGTGAGAAAAAAATACACATGAACACTTTTCAAATGTTATGGACTTAGTATAATTTTGATACTAAACCTTAGTTATATTTTCAACATGACCAAACCTTTGTCTAAAATTATATGTTAGTTATCTTTTATGTCTCAATTCCCCTCATTTCCTTTTACCTTAAGCATGTTCCAACTTTATTATATGCATGGTCCCTTTGTTACAAAATTAGGCTAAAATCTTAATCCCAAACTCTTTTTCATATTTATTAATATAAATGAAACCTTAGCCATAAGACTTTATCCTATGTTCCATATATCTATGAGTCCTAACTTAAACATTATGCTTGTTTACAGTATCAATGATCCATGTTTAATCAAGTGAAGTTAATCAAATGATATGATATGGGCCTAATGACCCAAGGATATCAATCTACATGACCAATCTCACTCGACCCCACATATCGAAATGAGTGACTCACATTAATTGGGATCACCTCGATCCATTGACATAAGATCAATATTAAGATTAGAAGGGTCCATTTTACTATAACATAGATTTAACCTATGTTTTTACACTAAGGTTCTTATTGTAATCATTAATATAGTGAAACCTTAGGCTAAGATGTTATGTTATGACTTTAATTATTCACAAGGTCCTTTAATATGTTGAAAACATAGATTAATATACCTTAGACTAAAGTTTATTCATATTTATCAGTAAAAAAGAAAACATTAGTCCAAATACTTACATATATTCTTGGGCTTACTCAATCCTTTTATAATTACAAGAACCAATCATGTTTGACTGCTCAGATCATGATCTATGGCTTAGATTCACCTAGACAAGATTTATCCTATGAAGTAAAATTGATGATTGAAAAGTCAAACCATGGACCCCAATTGAAACATCAAGCACCTTTTGAAGATAAATGGTATGCATTCTAGTGTATAGATCTAGATCAATAGAGTGTATCAATTCATAACCTTCCAATGAAAATCCAAGTTAATGTGAGGCTACCACATGGTGAAAGCACATTAACTAGTAGGACTGACAAGATGTAGAGCTTAAAAGGCCCAAAAGACTTCCAAATGACATGACCTCAGATCCTAGTACACATTAAATCCTAAGCACCTTTTAAAGATAACTGGTTTGTGTTGAATCTTATCTATATGATCCAATGGTGCAAGATCAATGTAGACTTTCCAAAGGGAACAAAAGCACTAAGCAGTCAACAATTGGAATATGTAAAAGAAATAACAAATTAGGAAGTTATAAATGGAAAGATTAGTAAATAGTCCTAGAGACATGTTAAAGATTGATGGTCGCGTGCCCATCAATGATGTCCATCTGGACATCAAATGATGGTTATGAGGACATCAATTTCAAGATAGCAAGAACCTCAATGATGCATTTAGAATTGATGGTCATGTACCTACCAAATATTTTCATGTGAACATCTTATGATGATCATGAGGATGTTAATTTTAAGATAGCTACTTAGATCCAAATTCAAAGGCAACAGTCAATTTTTAAACATTAATGAGAAAGTTTGATGCAAAAAGGTCATATAGATGAAACGATGATACCACATAAACATAAAGAGACAAATTTAAAGATCTCGTGGGCCCAGATAAGGTAAAAGTATAAATACAAGGATATGAATGAAATCTAAGCCACAATCTCACTTAAGTGTGAATAGCCACTATCATTAAAGATATAAAAGGACCTATATAAGAAATTTAACAATAAAAAACCCTAATTTAATCCAAAATTTGTCATAATTGAGTTTAGGAGTTCAAATCATCATTTGAACAAGTGTAATTGAGTCTAGTATCGAACTGTAGACCACTAGTGAGAAATTTGAATAAACTCATAGCCATGTTAACCAAAAAAAGTGTATAAATATATTTGACCTCAGACATAGAGGGGAGAATATTCATGGATATGAAACTCAATGTAGTATCTTTCAAACATAGGAGACAACAATTGTTCCAAGATTTTATGGATAATTGAGGAGCTACTTGCCATCACCAAGGAATATGAGAAGAATTCATCAATTAAGAAGAGGTACTATGACCTAATTACCATTCAAATGACATGTCTTCCTTATGTTGTTAAAAAACTAGAGGTACTTCACTATATAGATGTTCTCTCCCCTATTTTCAAAGATTTCAAGATTGAAAAGGGCATGTTCTTCAATGAACATATTCATAAAAATGTAGATTATATTTATCCCATTCCTATTTATAACTACTATAAGTTTTCCAAGCCCCAAGTAGATGTATCCATAATCAAAAAATGGGCCAAGAAGAATGACCTAAAAACTATCCTCATTTTATGGCTATAATGTGGAAATCAAGTCTTCTCTGATCTCAATAACAACATCCCTATTAGCCAATGTTGACCTGGGATTATAATAATTATAGATTTAATGAACATGATGTGTGGAAATACCATCACATATTATGTTGATAGAATATAGGTACCTTTGATATATTTTATGGTTGATAAGGAACTCACCCCTCTAATAAGTGAGGTTGTTAACAAATTTTTATGTACATAGATTTCCATAGTCAAAAAAAAGACAAAGAACTAGTTATACATGATGTAATACCAATTAAATGACCTCTTTTCCACTAAAAGGATCCATTATTTTAGAGAATGGTCACTTGAGAGGATATATATAGTATCTGAATTCTACTCAAAGTTGCACATATTCAAGTACAAGGACCACATTCATTTCATTTGTGATGGTGTCTATCCAGCCTTGACTAAGGCCATAATAGGAAACCCAATGGTAGGAGTTATTAATTTAGTCAAAAATTAAATTTAATCCATTAGTACCTTATGGATTTACATGGATTACACAATCATCAGGATTGACGGGACCTAATGCACCCCACATAGGCTACCAGTTCATGTTCTAAACAAGAGGTAGCATATCATATATGCAATGGTGTAGATGGTGAGTGTAAAATCAAGAAGAAAGGACTATTTCATACCCTACTTATGACCATTTATAGGATTTTATTTTAGCAATGGGACTATATTAAGGATACTTCTAGACATAGATCCCCTTTCAAAATATAACATGGTGAATTAGGACATTGGGATCCTCAAGGAAGGGTAGTGGGGCATTTAAAATAAAAAATGCTAAGTGTGCCATATGAACATCTACTTGGTGTCTATGACTCAATATACACAAATGAATCTTCCTTCATTGAGGTCTTGGTAAGATTAAAAAACACAACATCAAACTAGAGGCTAGATTGATGAGAGATCATAAAGGGAATGATGATATATGGTAACATGGTCCAACATATTACCACTTAGTGGGGGTTTAATCCTCTATATATCCTCCCTCATAACTACAATCATAAAAAAATATCTAAAAGTTTGGGGCACAAATTGAACAGAGACATGAAAAAAAGACACCTAGTGAGGTAGCATCATCTTCAACCCAGCTTGAAGAACCAGGATCACCAATTAAATTTATTAACTTCATGGTATTGGATCTTGGTGAAATAGTAAAAGATGAACTACAAATTTTATCCAATGATTTTCAATTAGATGAAAATGATGTCTAGGTAGAGGAAGCTTAGGCTGAGGAAGTAAATGAAGAGAAGGGAAAAGAAGTGACAATAGATTTGGTCCCTGTTACTATACCTACACCAAAGAGGAAAGCTAAGTTATAATTAGTTATAGAAAGAAATAAAGAAACCCAGTCTGACCTTGACTCATCCTTTAAGTGAGGTCAACATCTTTAGTGAAGATAATGTGTTACAAGACCCAAGCATCTCTAAATGGTTTTTACATGGAAAATTATAGAAATTTCCTACTCTACGCCATCCTTGGGCAATAAAAAAGTCTATCAATATAAATATGCATGATGAGATTAATCCATGGATTTTGGATTTACAAAAATAAGAAGAACAAAGGATTATGGCTCTATGAGAGCTAGTTAACACAAATAAAAACTCCAAAACCTCCAAAGGTGACTTAATCATCAGTTGGTGTTTATTTTAGTCCATAGCCTACCAATCTAGAAAGAGTGATTGAAAATAAGGCCATAGTCAAAGGTGAGGAATTCCACCTTCAAAAGATAGATCCTTTCACAATTCTAACCCCTATTGAAGGCCAAACTAGGAGAAGATATGATATTCAAATAAAATATCCTTGATGTAGCCTAGGCCCAATCTTAGCAGTTATAAACCATGATCAAGGGCCTCTTATAGCAAAACAAGAATATGAAGGAAGATATTGTCTTATCAATCCATGAAGATAGACTTAGGGAGTTTGAGGACACCATGATTAACATGTTCAATTATTTTAATTTAATTTTAACCATGAAGGAAGCAATCAAAATACAAATCACTAAGGCTACAGGCTAAGTTGGCTAATGGCAGGCTTCAAGCTATCAAGTGAATGACTTGATAAATTCCTTAACCAAAAACCTAGTACCTATCTTTAAGATTACCAGCTTAGCACATTTCAATATGGTTATGGCCATATTGGTAGACAAGATTGAATCCCTAAGCAACTGGGCCAAATGAATGGAGGACCTAGCCAAAGACTTCCAACAATAAGAAGGTGGAATACAACATATCTTGGATAGTTTGATTAAGGAACCAATAATCCTTAGCTCATTGAGTCTTATAACTGATTAAGATTTTAGGCACATAACCTTTTAGTTTATATAAGAGGTGAAAATCTAGGGGTAAGTCCAAATAATAGACAACAAAAAGAGGAGCATGGGCCTACTTCTATCATCTAAAGAGAAAATGGGAGATGCCAGGGGAATCAAAAAAGAAATAAATAAACTTGAGAAAGACCTCAAAGACCTATAATATCATGGAAATGAGCTCTTCTTGAAGCCTACTTTTGACCTCTAGTTAATCAATGATCAACACTAAAAGATGAATATTCTTCCATAAAGATAGGGAACTAAATCAACACACAGACCTCAAGTTAGTTATAAATATTTTATTGTAAAACTTTTTAATATTTTGAAAATAGAATATTCATTTTTGTAAATTCATATGAAACTTGAAATCACATTACCTATAGGTCAATCCACTTGGAAAAGTTTAGTGTATTCTACAACTTTTGTAGAAAGGATAGTTGTCCTTACATTTTTACACTTGTAATTAGATATGACTGATCAACATATTTCCTTGCATTATATAAAAGGAGTATTATCATTTGTAAATGGGGGATGTTTATAAGATAAAATCTTGTGTAAAATTTGAGTAATTAATGCAAGAGAGGAATTCTACAAAGACTGTCCATATTCATTTGTCTCATTTATTGTTATGGTTTCTATCTCATTTTCTGGTTCTCATTTCTAGATTTAAATGGTTCTTTTGAAATGTTAGTGTGTAAATTTTAATTTTTGAGTTACTAACTTGTGTCAATTCTAGGTTGACTGAAAGTTCTCAAGTTCATTTTATTTCCTTTACTCTTGTGTCATTTGGGCTGATGTTGTTTGTTTGCAAGGTAAATCTCTAAAGTGAACTTCATTCTTATTTGTAGTTTTCTCATTATTTTTAAAAATATGGCATGGAAAAAATCCAATAATAGATTTCAATTCTAAGGAATTAAATAGCATGGAAATAAGCCAATAATATATTTATCCACTCTAAAAAATCAAATAGCATGGCAACAAACCAATAATAGATTTTTGGAATCACAAAGCACCACTAGGTTATGCATAAGACCACAATTTCTAATATCAAATAAACTTATTTCCTATTTTCAACCACTGTATCATATGCATATGAAGAACAAGTATCATGATCTATTGAGATATAATATTTCCACTTGCCACTACCTTTTCATTATACTAGATATATTTCATTATACTAGTATTATTACCTCCCTAAGGCTTGAATCCAATCTTTCCACCAACATAAGGGAAAAAATTTAAAATTATTTGAAATGAACAAGTTTTTTCAATTTTCTAATAATTTGGTTCTATTATCATGATGATGGTTCATGGATTTTGAGATTAAATGTTGATCTAAATAATATTACTTTGTTTTATCTATAAATACTTAACATCTTACGTCATAGATTGTGGAAATATTATATCTCTGAATTTTTTACTAGCTAGCATATAATAGTTCCTATACATTAAGAAATATCCTACTGAGTTAGCTTCCCACTTAATTGAAAGGTGGATGAAAATAATGTATTCTTATAATAGTGCCTCACACATGGACCAAAGAGACTTGTATGATATTTTATTACACTCTCTTAACAAATAAACTAGATAATTCATCTAGAAGATTCCATATACATCTTATGAATAAGCTCTAGAGAGTGTCTTTAGAATAGACCAAGTAGCCATATATAGTGGTCATAGGACCTATGGATAAAATGGGATAATTTTTACCCCTAACAAAAATAGTGACGGCTATAAGAAAACTAATAAAAATAGCCCTAGATAATGTCCAAAGATTTTTAACTATAACTAGAATTTTATGATAGATTACGTAATGGACCAACCCAAGAAGACAAATTTTGTAAACAACAATCAAATCTAAATTGTAAACAATAATATAAATAATGATAATGGGTATGCAATAAATACAAACCATTCAACTATAGTACACATAGTATATTTTAACTTTCCAACACTTCATGTAAATAAATACAAGAATCAATACCTAAATTACTATAAATATATTGACTAAAACCAAAATTATCATTTTTAAAACCAACATTTATATCCAAAAAAGAATCAACAAAGGTTTCATCAACATAAGTAGAATAATAAGAGATTATGATCCCAATTTATATTATCTTTTTCATAAGATCATGACACTCCCACATGTGATAAATTAATTGATCAAATCCCTAAGGACCAATTAAAAACATTTGGAGACAGGCTTTTGGGAAAAAAACTAAATCATGAACCTTACCTAGATAGGTCTTATGGCACCTCAATATGCTAGATTATGCATATACTAGAACCTATTCCCTAACCGCCAACAACACAATAATAAAAAATTTCCATAAGACAACCCTATCAGCTAACCCTTTTTTGTCAGGACTTATGATGCCAAAGCCTTCATCTATACACACAACCAAACCCCAATGTGGTCCCTTACCTAGGATCTTATTGAAGAATAAGGATGATAGGTATAATCAAGTTAGAAACAAATGAGGACACAAACATCAACACTCATATAATTTAATATTAACCACATGTTCCTTATCTCACTAATGTCTAAAAGAATGATGTTCAAGTTAACCCCAAACCCATGGGGAACTATGACCATCTATTTGATCTCATAATGACTATTCCGATACTTACTTCAACAAACTAATTAAGAACTCTCATACCAGTTATATGAAATTACTTGATGACTTAGGTATTGGTCAATTGGATAATGGTTAAATAATAATGGTCTCAAAACTATTGCTGGAATAGATCAGAGGTTTCATTATTGTAAAAACATTTTTGAAACTAACTCCCAAGACTAGAGTTTTCATGCATTTTTTATGATTTAATTTGTATTTTAGATAATATTATATTGATTTAACCTTTATAATTTCCCTATATACAGTTATATTTGATCATGTCAATCTCCACCACCTCTAAGTTAAGTCAAATAAGCTCCTAGTTTGGTGTCCTTTAACTCTAAGTCATAACTTAGTCTTTTTCCTTACAAATATTTCAATTTTATTTTAATTTTAAATCAAAAAATTACATTAGATATTTAAACTTGAAATATTTCATATGTCCATAATCAATCTTCTATTATTTTTAACTTAGCCTCAATTTGTACTAATATTTAAGGAACTCATGACTATGCAACCAATAATTTGTTGTTCATGATCAACTAGGGATAGTTAAAATATATTATTCCTTCTAATTTTATTTAATCTTAAATTTTATTTTAATCCTCTCTTGATGAATATTTTTAAGGTCATCATTGAGTGATATATCAATGAGCTAGTTACCTAAGGATTCAACATTTTCCTCAACTAATTATCCTTCACTCAATATCATCTTTGGTCATGTTCGAGGATTATTTTATTATTTATTTAATATATCAGATTATATTATTTATTATAATATTTAAAAGTTTTTATTGTTTATTATAATTATTCTAATTAGAAATATTTATTAAAATTTTTCATTAAATTACAAGATTAAATTATCTAATGGGATTTGAATCGTTAATTTTTAGCCTCCATTGAATACTATTGAGATAATTTAATTCACCAATTCAAATACCTATGAGAGTGAGTTGTCTTTATTGAATTAACAAACTAATATTTAGAGATAAATTCAACCCCAAAATGGTAATTGAAATAAGTGATGCAAAATCGTACCTAGTAACTCAAAGATCTAGACTTGGGAAAGGATTTTATAGAGTTATCTAAATTATGGTTGTGTGAGGGCATAAGAATTCTACACCATACTAATCTATAAACATTAACTTTTCATTCATGACAACAAGCCATGTGATATCTCAATGTAGAGTTAGCATTAAACATTCCGGCTAACAACACAAGTACTTCAACTTTGAAGCCCAATATTGGGGTTTAAAATATGTGGCCAAATCACATCCATGTAAAATAAATTAAATTTAAATAGGAAACTATAATCCAAGCAACTTTACTCTTCTTCAAAAAAATATTTCAATATAAGTATCACAAAAACTTCATTTATCAAGATTATATAAATTATAAAACTAATGAAACAGAAGATTTAATTATATCTCTTGAGAAGATTTTCAAAGAAATTTTAACCATTAACTGGTACATCCTGATATGTATTCATCTAAATTCACTCACTCCATTTAATGTCACTAATATTATTATTAGTCGACACTAATTCTGATTATCTAATTTATCCCCTTTCATCTCACTAATTTATCACACCTTTCTAATTATTTATCTAATCTCCCCCTTCATTACTTTTTATTTGATAACTTTATCCATCCTTACCAATCAATCAATTTATATCCTAAATCTCCATTATCTATTCTTAATCCCAACTTATCTATTATTTATGAATTTTAAATTCCAATGGCCCACCTAACCACCTACACTAGCATATTCTTAAGCTCGTCTACACTCTAATACCTAATCAACCCATTATCTCTATTTAATCCCCTACCTTATATTAATTAATTATGAAGAGGATTATATAATTATCAAATTTTATAATCCTCTCTATTCTCACCCCTTCTCTCTAGAAGCCTCTAAATATAGAGGCTTCCAAGAATAATCCCCAACCCTTGATCTCCCCAAGATAACTTTGAATCTCAAACATTGATCATTACCTCATATTTATATTCAAATAAATTAATTACACCATTGAAACTAACTAAAAATCATCCATAAAATCTATGTCCAACTATTAAAGTGATCAAGTCTAGTCTCCACGCCAATCTAATCCATCATCAATAGTCCATGATCATGCCAGCATACTATGTCAAAATTTTGAGTTTTATATAATCAATCCCATCCTCTTGCTATCATATTTTATTTAATCATGATTTAGATCATTTAGCTTTAGGATTACAATGTCAATTTTAATTATGAATTGATCTATTGCATTTAGTTATACTAGATACAGATCTTAGTTAGGTAGTTTGATGTTTGAGTAGATTTAGATTATTACAAAGTGGTACATCCCAAGATGATCAACACTATTTTAAGCTAAATAGAAACACATACTATATATAGTATTTATATATGTATATTCCATTTATATATTGTATCTAAATGCATATTTGTATGATTTAGGGAATTTCATTCCAGTAAAATAACAACTTACTCACTTGGGAAGCTTTTCAACTATGACGTTTTTATGATTAAAAAAAGTATATCCCTAGATGATAAATTCTATTTTAAACTACTGACTCATTTGTAAAGAATTTATAAGCCATTTTAATGATTTATTGGTCCATTATATGATGACCAAAATCATTTCCAGCTATCATAAGAACACTTTATATTTATATAGTATGTCTATAAATAGATTTCCATATATTATTATATACTAGAATTGAATATTTTTATAGATGTCTCTAGCTATTAAGATTTTTATTTGAGAAAAAGTCTTGTAAATCAAGGTAAAACAACCAAGGTGGGGCTTTTTCACAATCTTCATTATAAATGATCTAAACATTGGAGGAAAAAAAATCTTTCATTGACAAGAACACCTAAAAGGCATCTAGATTATGTGGTTTATTCAAAATATGTCTTGCATATCCATCTTGTATTAGAGGTACTATTTCATTCCTTGTCACCACACTATGTGGCACAAAAATTTCTTACTTATGAGAAACAATTGGGTGACCCTAAGCATGATAAAAAAAATGAAAATCTTAGCATTAAAAAAGCTGGTAATATTTGGGGTCACTACATTAGCCTCATCAAATACATGAAAATTTAAGATCAAGCCATCTTACAATATTAATCTCAATGAATATAAATTTGATACCAATCAAACAGTGAACATGATGGTGCCACAATAAGCTATATTACAGAATGCATCTCACAAAAAGAATATTAGATTCTTAAAGCCTCTCGGGCTTCTTATTATGAAGTTGGTTGGGTATCAACTCATTTCAGACTCTCCTTACACCTATAAGAAACCTCTGAGCATATTTTTTTAATCCCTAAATTATATGAGTCCCAATAAATTATGCTTGATGGGTCTCCTACCATGGGTTTTGGATAACAACTAGGGGATATCAAAATTAGAAAATAAAGTCAATAATCCACTACAAGACATACAATGAAAATTATATAAGTTCAAATATGGAAATAGAAGAAAAATTATCATAATGGAACTTTGGAAATGATGGGAATGATCTAGAAATAATAGGCTCTTACATAATAAGTGGAGTTTCATCCATATTTTTTGAAGATGTAACATAAGAAAATTGTCTTTAAATAGGGATTTCACTCCTTAATTTTTTGTCCCGCACCCCTATGGAATACCTTTGAGATAATGTAATTCACCAATTCAAATATCTATGAAGGTGAGTGAACTTTTTTGAATTTACAAACTAATATTTATAGATGAACTCAACCCCAAAATGCTATTTAAAATCAGTGACAAAAAATTGTACCTAGTAACTCAAAGACCTTTTAGGAAATGATTTTGTGTGCTTATCTAAATTATGTTTATGTGAGGGCATAAATAGTCTACCTCAAAACACTTACCATATATAATATATCTATATATAGACTTCCTTTTTATAAATTATATCTAAATGTAGTTTTGTATAATTTAGAGAATTTTATTCTAATAAAATACCAACAGACTCATCGAAACAAATTACACTTGATGGGTCTCCTACCATGAGTTTCCGATCACATCCAGGGGATCATCAGAATTAGAAAATGTTCAATAATCCACTACAATAACATAGTACAATGAAAATTATAGAAGTTAAAATATGAAAACAAAAGTAAAATTATCATCATAGAACATTGGAGCAGATGGTAGTGATTTAAAAATAATTATTAGGCTCTTGTATAATAAGTGAAATTTCATCCACATTTTTTAAAAATGTAGCATTATTAATTTTTAGGAAAAACAAGTGATGGTGGTATAATAGTAGGCATACACATTGGAATAGATGGTGTCTTTCCAACATATATGTCCACTTAAAATTTGTATCATATTTCTAAACCTAAAATTCTTCTTGGTCACTTCTAAAAATTTTAGCACCATTGTAACAAAATCAATTTATCTATTGCAATAAAGAAGACAAAACCTAATCACCCATAATTGTGCTCATTATCTAGTAAATAAAGATTCCCCCGAATCAAAACTGATGGAGTTGCAATTTTGATGTAGTGATTTTTCTAAGAGCCTATCTCTTTACACGAAGATTGAAAGCCATTATAGACTAAAACATTGCATGATGATTCAAATCTAGATAAGAACCTATAATCATTTTAGATGAATTTATTTTGACATTGTCATGGGGTTAGAGTAACTAATGGGTTTAATTATTGATTTACACTCTTTTGCATCACATAAACCCTCTTACAGCCCCCCCACACACAAATTACATTAGTTACTATATAAATGTAATTGACATATAATATATATCATAATATTTTTATATATTAAAATAATTAATTATATATTAATATTATATATAAATTATATATTTTGTAAAATATATTTTAATATTAACTAATATTATTATATTATATAATATATGTTAATATAAGTTATAAATCAATATTATATATTACATATTTTAGTATAATATATTTCAATACATCTATATATTGATAATAGTAGAGAAATAATATTATATTATTAATAAAATTAAATGAATTTTTATACCTTTAACGTAGTGTATAATTCCACGTAACATGAAAATGGGATGAGTTTCTATTTCATTTAACATTATGGGGTCAAAAATGCAATCATCAGTATAGATTTAAAACTCTGTGACACTTCACCATGTGTGTAGTAGATGAGATATATTACTTTGAGGAGAAAATCTATCAAACATTAATAATGTTGGTAGGCAATGGGCATTAAATTATAAGTTGTAATCATGTATCAAGAATAATAAAATTTGGTGATGCAAATGACACTTGGAATGAGACATGGAGTAGTAAAGCAGATGGACAATTGATTAATTTTCCAAGTGCCTTAGTTGATGAATCAAAAGCATTGAATTTGATGTTACAGATGGCATGTGGCATGAGATAATTAGTAGTAAAGAAGATAGATAATCAATTAATTGAAAGTAAATATGAATGATTAATTATGTATCCCTTTGAACTTGGATATCAAAAGTCTAAGAAATAGTAAATTACATACAAATTATACAAAAGAATCAAATCTATTATACCTTAAAAAATGACCATCAAATTATAGTTAATCATCAGTTCTTTTGAGCTACAATTTAAATTAGTGATAGAAAATTCTTTTGTTGAACAGACTCAAATTAAATTAAAGTACCAATGATTATCTATCTTGGTGAGTTTATTTCTCCACTCAAATCCTTTAGTTTATTTATCAAGTTTATTAAGACCAGAATAATTGTTTACTAACTTCAATTTTGAAGTCTGACTGTGAGATGTGTTTTTTAGTTTTTCTAACTTTAGGTGCTAAAAAATGAATTGGAGATGTGTTAGAATATTTTTTGTAATGTATATTTACTAAGATGCATGTATTCATACACTGTATACAAATAATAAATATTATGCAAATTATGGAGTATTTATGCTAATAATAGTGAATTATTATCAAGAATTAATCTAATAACTATCCTAAGATGGATATTTTAAATGAGAATTAAGATATAGTGATCTAGTTATAAAACAATAAGAAAGAAGGATAGGGTAGAAAGAAATATTTCTTATCTTCATTCCAAACATCATGACAAAGTTAAAATTTCATTTAGACATGCACTTAACCAATGTGTAACATAAAGTAGCATAAATTCAAATAATATTACACATTAGGCAAGATTTTAAGGAAGGTAGAAATAATGTAAATAAGAACCTGTTCAATTTAAAGATTTACTCTATAGGAAAACAACATTAGCCTAAATGAAAGAAGAGTAAGATAATAAAATGAACCTAAAAATTTCAATCAACCTAGCATTGGCACAAGTTGAAAACTCTAAAATTAAAGATAGATACCAAGAATTCATAAGAACCATTAAAATCTATAAATTAGAACAAACAAGTGAGAGAGAAGCCATAATAATAATGAAAACAAGAAAATATAGAATAATCTTTGTAAAATTCCTTATATTAATCTCTCCAAGTTTACAAATTAATTTTGGCTCTAAAAATCCCCCCCCCCCCACCTTTACAATTGATAATGCTTCTTTTATAAGATGCAAGGAAGCATGTTAGTCAATCCTAATAAGTTAAAAAATTATAGGTGTAGGGACAATTATCTTTTCCACAAACGTTCTAGAAATACACTAGACTTTCTCAATGGACTAATCTATAAGCAGTGTGATTTATAAAAATCACATGCCTTTACAAATATAATGTTTCTCTTTTAAAATAGATAATGATGTAGGAGCATCAACTCACCTATGAAAATTTAATATATAAGGGTTAATTTTGTTCAAATAAGTCCTCTCGTGAAGGATAATAAGTAGTAAAATTATAAGGGTAGGACCTATATAATGACCTTAAAAGGTCAATATTATGTTTTAAATGTTTATTTACCTATGAAAAAGTGACAAGTATCTCATGATTGTCTATAATGTTATGTTGAAGATAAACTAGGTATATTCTAAGTTAAGAAGGAGACTTTGTTTTCTTATTTACCAACAATCCTATATTTTTGCATTGGCTAAGGGAAGATAGGGTTCAAGTATATTAGGTAGAGACTAATAAAATCATCTGCATGTATGTAGAAAGGAGAGAGTCTCTATCAAGGATTTACAAAAGTAGGTAGAGGAGTTTAGAAGATGTGAATAAAGGCCTCTAGGCTTGTATATGTATGTAGTTAGATTGTATGTTAATTTTTAAAACTTGTCAATAAAGGGAATGATATTGTGCATTCAAAGACTTTACATATCTCTTGAAGAATGACCAAGTCTAGTATAATGTGGAAGAATGTGATTTGATTTGCATGAGAGGCAAAAAACTAGAATAAATATAAGATAAAACTATTTATTATGCATTTTATGAAAAAAATTCACCATTACTAGATTCTCATAGTGAATAAAAATAATACAATCATTTATGGTCATGCACAAAGGTATTACCATATGTATGAGTGTACAGTAATAGGTCGAATGAATATTTGTCTAATTCTATTTGATCTTGATGTAATTTGATTAACTGTGTTATAAAGTTTAAACCTATGAATATTATAGTTATATGTTGGCACAAAAATTCATTCTAATATTGGACGTTGTGGTAATTATATTCCTAGGTGGCACATTCAATGGAAAACTAAGAAATCTAAATCAAGATTGAATTTTCTAAATATATCTTGGAGCGTAGCAAATGACTCATTTTGTTTATGTAAGAAGTCAATACCCAAATTAACCTTATACATACCAACATGGCATTCCACATTACTTGAAAATAGAACCAACATAGGTATTTGTTGTAATATAAATTAAAATATTTGTTTTTAAGTAATCACAAGCAATAGTAATCTGTATGAACCTCTATCTATGATTTAATAACAAAATTTTCTATAACATGAGTGATATCAAACTTTGTATGAATGTCCAAGAAAATATTTGAGAAGTGTTGAATGTGATTTCATGGTATAGACTATCTAGTAGAAAGAAATAATTTATGTTCTCAGTCTCTATTTATTATTATTATTATTATTATTATTATTATTATTATTATTATTATTATTATTATTATTATTATTATTATCATCATAATTTCATGTTGGAACCTAGTTGATGAAATAAGATTTGAGTTATTAGATTGTGTATGTTGATAATGATGATCAAAATTAAAGTCGAGTTCAAATAAAGGAAGATAGGGATAAAGGTTCCATTAGTTAATAAAATCGGATGAAGGTAAGCATAAGTTGTATATTCAAGGTGAGTCTTCCTCAAAGACCCATCAAAATTGTTTATATGATGTAAATGCATGGATTTACATTAATGATTCAATCTATTATAAAATTACAATTAAAAAAAAAGTTCATGGATAGGTTTCTATAGAAGAAAATGAAAAAAAGGTGACAATATTATCATTATGTTTAAATAAATGTAAAAATCTCTCAAACAAAGAAAGGAAGACATAAAGAAAAAATTGTAGGAAGACTGAGAGATCCTAAAGGGAAGATTTGAATGATGCAATAAATTCTAAGTGGAATTTTTATTTACATGATTGATTAAGGATATTTTTCAAAAAAGGTAAAGTGAGTTGAAATTCAATATTGTGTCATGAAACACATTTGTCTTATTAAGACCAATATTTAACAAAGATCATTAACTAGATAAAGTATGAATATTAGATCATTGGTATTTTAGAAACAAATTCAAGACTAAGTGGAATCAGTATTGATCCTAGTTTAAATGAATACAAATCTTGAAAAAATAAGTGGAATGGCTAGATTTATGGCTTAATGATTTTTTCTTTTTTTAATCATTGGTGTTCATTTTCTTATAGTGCAGATGACAACCTTTGAATAGAAATAATGTATTTCCATTAGATAAGGTTTAACCATAGGAGAAATATTCTAAATTTTAGAACACTCTGGTTGATGAAGTGCCCTATTATTTTTGTAGGGTCTTCATTACTTTTTGTTGTTTCCTAGTATATGCGCTATTATATCTCCAAGCTGTTTGAGGATATATGAGAGGTCATCTATCATTTCTACAAATACTTTTAGATTACTTGATAATGTACTCTAGTTTAAATTATCTTTACTCCAGTGAAAATTTAGCTCCCTTCGGGTCAATCATAATGCTCATAGGGTTTGGTTATGATCCTCACCTTTCCATGGTATTCTTTTAGGTTTAAACATTACACCAATGGTGGTTGTGAGCTCAAACATCATGAGGTTAGATCCCTACATTTACATCACTAGGTCCATAAGGACTTCAATTGGTACATTTCACTCACATGGCTTTCATGTGGCATTCTCATGACATCTCCATGGCAATCTACTGATCATTATTCAAAATATAATAGTTGCTTTCAAAATTTGGATCCAAGAAACTTTCTTAAAATTGACATCTACATGCCCATCATTTAATGTTGATGTGAACATCTTTGATAGGTGTATGACCATCAATTTCAAAATCATATTCATAACTCTCTACTATGTTAGAATTGATGTCCTTGTGACTACATTTGACATCTACATGAATGCCTTTGATTGGTGTGTGACCATCAATTTTAAACACATCACTTGGGATCATTGATGTCTTAAAATTGACATCCTCATGACCTTCATTGAACATTTATGTGAATGTCATTGATGGGCATTTGAGTGTCAATTTTAAACATATCCACAGGGTTCTCTAATAAGCTTATCATTTATCATTCCTAAATTTGTCTTATTTCTTGTGTGTGTTATGTGGAGACTACTCGATACTTATGTGCTCTTTGTACTAGGTTCTTATGTATCATTTGATATCTGTATTGGTTTCCTATGATGGTAACACTTGTCACCCTTGTGTCGCTCCATAAAAACTTTAACAATTTAATTTTCATGTACCATTCTATCAATTTTGATAGGCTCACGTAGACTATAGATCTCGAGAACATGCTTGGGATTTAACTCCTTGGTTGGGGTTTGAATTTTCTATACTTTTCATGCTCCATTGGATCTATATCCTATGATCAAATATGGACCATTATATCATGATCTAATGGATGTAATACCACTATCTACACAAAAAAAATTTACCAAGAAGGTGATACTTGTCACCCTCGCACTCATCGCAGGGTTTATTGAAGTCTTGAATTGATTCGTGCCATTTGATCAATCTCATATGATAGAACACAGATCATTGACTCTATAAAAAATAATGAAAGTTAATCTTGAGAGCATATATAAATGACTTAGGAAAAAATATTTAAGCTAGGTTCCAAACATATTAAAGGGGACCTATGAATTTAAATGGACCAAGGCATAAAGACTCTAGACCAAGGTTAGAAACATAAAACAAAAGGACTCTACGAATAACAAAGACATAGTGTAAGGTCTTAGCCTAATTTTTTTATAATATTAATAAATATAATAAACCTTAGGATAAGACTTTAGGCTAAGCCTTATAACAAAATGACCATGCGACTATTTAGACTAAGCTAGGATTTTTAGCCTAAGGTTTGGTTGTGTTAAAAAACATGACCAAGCCTTAGGATAAAAATTAAACTAAGTCCATGGTTCAAGATTAATTGGATCCATGTTTAAGCCATCTCTAAATTTTAACCTAGGATCCCTTTTGAATTAATTTTTCTAATCAATGTATATTGCATTAATTTTTAAAGAATGTAGGACTATAAAAGAACTCAGAGCAAGTGTGTAACTGAAAAGTGTCAAAACCATAAGCCATGAATTAAAGATTAAGTATCTTCCCAAATATCAATAGTATGCATCTAAGAGTACACATTATGATCAATGGGACATAGATAAAAGGACATAATCCATTAGATCAAGATTGAACGTAATGCATTTATCCAAGAAGGGAAGATCCAATGGTGCAAGATGAAGGTGGAATTTTAAACAAAGCCAAAATAAACATGGTGATGACAGGTGTCACAATCATGATAAGTATCACAAGATGCCCAATGGCATTCGATCCCTTGGATAAATATCAACAACTTGCATTGATCTAAGTAAGGAAATCTAATGGTGTAAGGTGAAGATGATATTTTCAAAGGGCAACCATCACATTTTAAAATTAATGAGCTAGATGCCATGGAGATACCATGATGACACCAAATAAGAAAGACATGATAGATTTAAAGATTTTGTGTAGCCACAAAAGGTAAAGGTATAAATGCTTGATCCAAACAAAATCTAACACAAATAACTCATAAGTTGGACTCATTTTCACCATTAGAGCTCTTCATAAACCTTTAAAAAAGCTTTAGCAAGTATAAGAGCCATAATTAAACTCTGTGATCATTGTAATCAAGACAAGGAGAGTTGGATTGTTATCTATGCAAGGAAAATTTAATTTGAAAGCTGAATTTTAGTCCACTGGTGGAAAATTTGACAACATTCATAGCCATGGCAGCTTGAAGAGGTGTTTTCAAGGAGGTTGTGGAGCTTTACTTTACTTCAAATTACATTATATAATATATATTGTTAGTATATATTTTAAATAAATATTATATGTTTTAATATAATATATATAAATATCATTGTAATATATTAAATATAAAACTTGCCTTCAATTTGACTTGACTACTTTTGAGGTGCATTTACATTCAGAAATAGGTGGTAGTCCCAAATGAATTTGAATTTTAAATTTACTAGGGTCTGTATAATTTTCACACTTTTTTTAAGAGGAATAAAAACCACCAAACATGTCTAACTAGATATATTCCTATTCTTACATATTCTTGTTTTTTTTAACATACACTATAGAGCACTGGCATATCCAAACATAGTAGGTTGTAGAGTGTCTGAAGCATAGACCATATTTGTTACTATAATTTTTTAGATACTTATTTTTAGGTATTTAAACTTATTAGTGATTAATATATTTTTTCTCTATCTAAAATGTGTGATTTATTTGTGTTGACTTAGCCCTTTTATTCATTATTTATCACTTTATGTTATGAAATCCTTAAGATTCAAATAGTATACCTAGATTATTGTAATATTTTTGACCCCATTGGAGGTGCCCAAATGCGATGTTAACAAGCAATCTATTGAAGGAGAATAAACATGACTATTATTTAGGTAAGTAGGGTTTTTTAATTGTAACACTAAAATTATATAAATCAATGCAATACATATAATTATAAATACTCTACCTATATATACTTTAATTAATTTTTAATAAAAACAGTATAATTTTTAAGAATGTGTGTCAAGCTCAAGGAGGCCTTAGGTTGACCTAGATAGTAGTGAGGCCTACTATAAATCCTGATGCAAGAAAATAAAATAGTTCAAAGGAATTAAGTGGGTGTATAAGACAAAAATGGGTAGCCTCTACTAGTTGCAATTTGATATGGGTAGACTCCTTGTTTGGTTTAAATTCTATGGAAATTAGTCACATAATAATTACTTCACACCTTTTTTTATCATCTTCACCATTTGGTGGAAAAATAACTAATTACGTAGATTTAACCAATAAACCATGTAGTTTAAATGTCCTTACTTATAAAAGATTGAGCTTGAATAGTTACTCAAAATTCATTTGAATTATGCATAAAATGGTGAGCCATTATAATCCAAAAAATTTTTTTAGCCCTATCCATGATAATAAAAACATAAGATAAATATAAAACGTAGTCTCCCATAGCTTTATACTATGGAATTTACTAAAATAATTGACTATATCCCCCACATATAATTAGGATTTGAAATTTTGGAGCTAGGTAAATGAAATAATTCAACTAAGTTGCCAACTTACTATTGATGAATTTGTGTATACTCCCAGAGTTAATAAATTTAGTTGACTTCTATTTCTTGAGGAAATTGACCACCTTAATATTTGGAGGAGTACTAATACCTAAAAGTGCATGACAAAAAATAGTAGGTTGAGAATATTTAGATTCATCATCAAGACTTTATAGACTATTGATGTGTGTTTGTGTGAAGGATGTAATGAGAAAAATAGAATAACATTTATCAAATTATAGGGAGAATAGGAATATGGTAGTGACACCTTGGGTCTTCACTCAGTTTGGATGGAGAGATTATATGGTTACAATTTATCACCTTCTAGTCTTTAAGTGGACCCTATTATAGGGACAACATGAGTATGGTAATGACACAATCTACCTAAATATATTATTATGTAAATTGATTTATATTTTCCAATATAAGCCCAAACTCTTAAACAAGCAAATGGATATACATAACGAGCATTAATCTAAATTAATTCATGTTAAAAAAATATCAAAAGAAGGGAGTAAGGTAGGGAAAAAAATTAAATTCCCTTGAAATAACAAAGACAAACATATCTCTTTTGATTTATATAAGTAGCCCAAATATCACCCAATTAAAATTAGACTACTTAGATCTGATTTATATATGGACTAACATTGGAATGATCTAAGGCTATGAGATGCCTATATCTAGACTAGACCTCTAGTTGTGAGGCTAGATCCTCTGAATATGTGAATTTAGGATCAATTAATAAACCTATTAGTTGTTGGTATGAAAAGAGTAAGGAAAAAAATAATATGATTATTCAAGCATAATAAGATCCTATGAACTTTGAAAATATGCAAGACCTTATTATTTCAATGTCTTGAATGTCAACATATTTTCTATGTCCTTTAAGTAGTTGTAGCTAAAGATTTCATGATATTAAATATTCAAGTGAGTTTTGCTCCATGAGGTCTCCTATAAAATCCAAAACTTAATGCATTCCTTTTAGACTATTATCTTCTTCACGTGTTTACCATTATTTCATTATGAAAACAAACCTCTCCTATATAGACCACTAAGCATTATGTGATGTCCTTTATATGGACTGTGATATGGTATAAAGATGCTTTGGGAGTTTTGACAATACATAAAATACCAATCAGTTGATCTATATATGATAATCTTTTAACAATCTCATTACCATGCTTGAAAGTCTATACCCTTGAAGTCTCCATTAAGCATGGTTCACTTAATTGACTATAATAGTGCTCTTGAAGCTAGATATAGATGTACATTTGTGTTTATTTATCCCTATTTTAACATCAAATGTATCCTTCTTGATCTCTATATTGAGGTTATTCATCTCAATAGTTCATGAATTTGATGGTCCAAACAACCTCCATAAGCCTAGAAAAGGTCTTATGACTACCAGACCCTTGATTATAGCATATTTTGACTTCAAACCAAGACTGTAGGTGTCTTAATAAAAATTTATTGATTATTTAAAGGATATTTTATTAGCCTTGTTGAAGAACTTATTATTCTATCGGTGTCACTAAGGAATAAGGGGAAAGCAAGAAACTCAATTTTAAGTCCTAGAAGACTTGGGGCTGGAGTTGTTTATACAACTACTACTAGAAATAGCACAAATAGTAGAGATGTGATCACCACTTTGAAGGTATACTAGCAAACCCTACTATAGGGACAATAGATGTTTATGTAGTCACACTTGTTATTGCTAATATTTGTAAAATTGTTTCAATATTTTCCAATTGTTACCCAAAATGTAAACAAACAATTAATATTTAATACATGAATCAAGTTAAAGTGATTCATGTGCTGATCCAAGAGTGAGTAGAGTAGGGCAGAAAATATATTATGCTCAAGATGATCAAAGATACCAATTATGTTAACTTTTGAGGTAAAAACATATGAAACAAACATCTACCCATTCTTGCATAATGATCAAAGCTAAATAAATGTATTTTAAGCTTTAGAGGAAGGAAATTCATGTATAATAACATACTTTACATGAAAATTACTCGCTCCCATTAAATTGCATGGCACATTTAATTATAAATGAGAAAAAAATAGAGCATGTATACTATCAAATTAGTCAACCTAGTGTTAAAATCAAGAAAAAAATGCATATAATGTGTGTTATTATAAAATTAGCTTGAAAAAAAGAAACTATTAGCCATGTAAAAGTGTGAGAATTATAAATCATAGAACACACATAAGAGAAACAATATAGACAACTCTTGAATTCTTTATCTCCTTGTATTAATTCTGGTAACAACTATTTTTGAGTTACAAATGAGGGTGAAACCCCTATTTATAGGCTCAAAAAATTCCTAAGCCAAGTTTACATGGGCCCATAAAAGGCAACCAAATATAGGCAAGTGGCTAAAATGTAAGTGTAAGGTACTATTTGGTTAAGTTTCTTGATGGCACTTCCTTGATGGATTCCATATTTGTGCCTCTTATTCATCACTTTATATAAGGCATTTCTCTTCTCATGGTAGTTTTGGTAGACTTATTCCTTGTGTAAACATTCTTTATATTCCTACTAGCAAATTTTTGTAGTTCTTCCATTGAAAACTCAATTCCCTATTGGAATTCCTTGAGGTCAATGACATCTAGATCTAGTTGATCCAAGATTTCTATGGTAGCTTCCCTATTAGATGTAGATACAAGTGTAGGACCTTGAGAGGGGCTATGTTGGTTTTTAGCTTCCCCTTAATTAAATCTCAGTCATAGACTTTGTCCACTTAGAGTAGCTAATAGTAGAGGTTTACATGGATTGTTCCTAATGAGAGGAACATTGTCGTATTCCACCTCCTCTTGTGATTCCTCATAGTGAAAATTAAAAATGATCCCATGATTTGGTGGTATTTTCATATTCACAATATCCTCTTTCTTCTTCTCCTTATCAAGCCTCATTTCTATCTTGATATTCTTGCCTTTATTATTTCTAAGGACTACCTCATCATTCATTACATCCCTATAAATACATTCATGCACCTCTTCTTGGTGCTTATATTTCATATCCAAATCCTTTTTGAATTTTAATAAGTGACTTGAAATGACATTATTGGGGTCCCATGCCTTGAAATCATCCTTAGGTAATACGTATGCATTTCTATGCCTTGTAGCTATTACAATGTCCTACCACTTTATGATTTTAGTTCTACTCAGCTTGTAACGATTATTGTCAGAAACTATCTTTCATTTATTGTTTTTGGCATTAAATTTAATTAGAATTCAAATTTAGCACTAATTTTCCTTTGATTCACCATCAATTTAAGATTTAAAGCTAAATTTTGTTGCCTTTTGACATGTGGCACCTTCTAATTATTCTCAGGGGATCTAAAAATGTATTTTAATGTGATGAATTTTGTGTACTATGAAATGTGTCATATTCATATTAATGGTGAGATCTTGTTTGGGGACCTCTAATATTGGTTGGTTGTGGGAGTGACATGCATCATTCTTGTAGGCAATTTGAGCTAGCATTAGGGTTCTTGAAAAATTAAAAGGTATCATGGTTATATTAAATCTCTTATAATGACCTTTTCAATAAACATTGAAGGTATTTTAAGTCCCTTTGATGTATCTCCTAGGAGATACATTGAAACAAAATTCCAATTGTGTGCATGTTCGAGCTATCTCTTAGGAGATATCTCAAAATAAAATTCGAATAGTGTGCATGAAGGTTCTTGCCAAATAAAAAGTTATCATGACCATATAAAATCCTTTTAAATAAACATGAAATATACTCCAAGTCCCTTCAAGTTATCTAAAAGTAGATACCATGAAATAAAATTCCAATCATGTGCATGTTTAAGGTATCTACTAGGAAATATCTCTAAAGAAAATTCAAATAGTGTGCACGAGGGTTGTTTCCAAATAAAAAGTTCTCATGGTTATATAAAATCCTTTGCAATGAAATTTTTAATCAACATGGAATGCATTAAAAGGACATTAGAGGTACCTTCTAGGAGATACCTTGAATAAAATTTCAATTGTGTGCATTTTCAAGATATCTCCTATGAGATATCTCAAAAAAAAATCCAATAGTGTGCATTAGTGTTCTTGCCAAATATAAAGTTATCATAGTTATATAAAATATTTTTTAAGGACATTTTAAATCAACATAAAATATATTTTAAGTTAATTTTAATTATCTCCTAGGAGATACCTTTAAATAAAATTCCAATCATGTGCATGTTAAAGGTATTTCCTAGGAGATATCTTGAAAGAAAATTCCAATAATGTGCATAAGGGTTCTTGCCAAATAAAAAGTTGTTATAGTTATATAAAATACTTTGTAAATACATTTAAAATAAAAATTTAAGGTATTCCAAGACCCTTATAATTATCTCCTAGGGTATAGCCTTAAATAAATGCCAATCATGTGCATGTTAAAGGTATCTCCTAGGAGATATCTTGAAAGAAAATTCCAATAGTGTGAATTAATCTTCTTTCCAAATGAAATGTTGTCATGGTTATATAAAATCCATTTTAAGGATATTTGTAATCAACATGGAAGGAATTATAATTCCCTTTGAGGTATCCCCTAGGAGATACCTTGAAATAAAATTTTAATCGTGTGCATGTTCAAGGTATCTCCTAGGAGATATCTCAAAAGAAAATTCCAATAGTGTACATCAGTATTCTTGTCAAATAAATTTTTCTCATGTTTATATCAAATCCATTTTAAGGATATTTGCAATTTAAATTTAATTTATTCCAATTCCATTTTAGGTATCTCTTATGAGATACCTCAAAATTAAATACCAATCTTGTGCATATTCAAGGTATCTCCTAGGAGATATCTCAAAAGAAAATTTCAATAGTGTTCGTCAGGGTTATTTCCAAATAAAAAGTTTTTGTGGATATATCAAATCCTTTACAAGGACATTTTAAATCAAAATGGACCTACTATTATAAAATAAATGGCTACTTCATGATCTCAAATTTGACATTCATGCAATCATATTTAATGTAAGCAGGAATGTGTTTGACTTCTGCATGACAGTCATTAGGATATTCAAACTTCAATAGTCATTTGTCATGGTTTGAATTTTATGTTTGTGATCCCATAAATTGGTGTCTACAATAATTTTAATGACATCTGTACAACCATAAATCTATGCATATCCTATTTCTTTGGGACCTTTTACTAGTCATTTATTGTGGTCTTTGTGTCTCAGATACTTTATCTAAAGGAAAATTTTCAGATCTTTTGCATTAGATAAAATGTAAGGGAAAATTTTTATGAGACAATTACCTAAAATAATTAAATATAACTTATCTTTGCCTTAGATAATTTTTTGTGAACAAAATGTGTGAAAGAATTCGTGCCTTCAGGATTTTTACTCAGCTACTTTCCCTAAAATAATTTGTACTTAGTATTTTACAAAGAAAAAAGTTATCTAAAATAATTATGCCTTCAAGAAAATTGCCCTAGACAATTTTCCTAAAAATATTTGTGCCCTGTTACCTTTTTTTAGAACTTTTATCTTTAATATTTTTGCTTTAGAATGATATTTGTGACCCTTCAAGACTTTTTTTGACCACTTTCTTGATAAAATGACCCTTGGGGACTTTGTTTGTGACACTTTTCTAGAAGAAATAATCCTTTCATAAAATTATATTGGGCCCTTTTATGAAGAAATGACCCTTCAAGACATTGTCTTGGGGTAATTTATTGAAAAATGACCATTTAATAAAATTGTATAGGACACTTTGCTTGAAAAATATCCTTTAGGATTTTTTTTTGGTCCACTTTTTCAAAGAATGATTCTTTAGGAAAAGTGTTTTCTACTTTTGTTTGACTAAAATGACCTTAAGGATTTTATTGTGGACAAAATGTCTATAAAATTTATGTCTTTGGGCCTTTTGTTTCAGATAAAATATCTTAATACTAAGCCTAAAACCTAAAATAAATTTACCAGAATAATTGTAACACTTACTCAAATAATGTGGGACATTTTCACTGAGGGAATTATCCTAGTACTTTTGTTGTGGACAATGTGTGGAATAATATTTCTGAGAGAACTCTGAATTCTTTAACACTTAGCCAAACTTTTAAATATCTCCTAGGTGAAAACATAGGATTTTTTGGACCTTTTCCTGTAACTACTCAGCACCATGAAAAATTTTCACTTCAATTTATCATTAAAAAATGACCCCTAAGACACCAAATGATATAAGGACTGAGTTTTAAAATACCCTATGACTCTATAAAAATCCCCTATATAAGATTTTAACTATATGGGGTTGATCCATTTTGTCCTATAGGGAAAATTAAACAACATATTTAGTGATTTACAATGGATGGCATGGTTTTTGTGCCATGACCAGTTACCTAATCCTATCCATTGCAATATGGAGTTATAAGTATACATTCTTGACATAAAATCTACCTCTATAATGCACCAAAAAATATAAAAGACAAATAAGTAACACACAAAACAAGAAATAAAGCAAAGACACACTTGTGCTTCAAGAGCACTTATTGAAACATAACATGATAAGAAAGGAAAGACACACCTAACCTAATATTTATAAAATAGTCCTTCAATTTTCAATAGTAGGGTTTTAAATGTATCCCATTCATAGGGATAGGCAATTCTTCTCCATTTATCTTTGCTAATTGAAAAGAGTTTCTTTGCTTATACTTGGTGATGACATATGGTATGCTTCATAAAGAATCAAATTTATTAAGCCTCCCTAATATATATATATATATATATATATATACATATATATATATACATATATATATATACATATATATATATACATATATATATATATACATATATATATATATATATATACATATATATATACATATATATATATACATATATATATACATATACACACATATATATATATATACATATATATACATATATATATATACATACATATATATACATACATATATATATATATAGATATATATATACATATACACACACACACACACACACACACACACACACACACACACACACACACACACACACATATATATCTTATTTCAAGACAATGTCACCTTCTTGAAATGATCTTGGAGTTACCCTCTTGTCAAAATACGTCTTCATCAGTACCTAGTGAAGCTCTATGGGCTAATGAGGTTTACCTCTAGTTTCTTAAAACTCCATTAATTATGTCAATATCACTTCCATTGTAGTGTTCTAAATTAACTCTATTAGATGTGTTAACTCTATGGTAATTAAATCTTGATAGATAAACAAACTGGCTTCCCTTCCATAGAAAATCACAAAAGGAGAATTCTCTATTCACATCTTGGGAGTTATTCTATTAACCCACAAGGCTATCTTGAATTCAGTACGCCAAGATCTTTGGTTATGCTCTAAGGTTATCTTGATGATTATGATCAAATTATTATTAGTGGACTGAACCAACCCATTACCTTAAGGGTAATAGTTAGATGAAGTTCTCAATAATATATGACTGTTATTTTCCCAATCAATTGTTCTAAAACCCATAAAAGTAAGCGCATTATCTAAAATAGTAGTAGATGGAGTGCCAAACCTTGTAATGATGCTCTCATAGAAATAAAAATCTAAGGTATTCCAAATCCCTTCAATTTATATACTAGGAGATACATTGAAATAAAATTCCAATCATGTGCATGTTCAAGTTATCTCCTAGGAGATATCTTGAAAGAAAACTCTAATAGTATGCATCAGGGTTCTTACCAAATCAAAAGTTGTCATGGTTACATCAAATACTTTTCAAGTGCATTTGAAATAAATAAGGAATGTATTATAATTCCCTTTGAGGTATCACATATGAGATATATATAAAAAACTCTAATCATGTGCATGTTCAAGGTATCTCTTAGGAGATATCTTGAAAGAAAATTACAATAGTGTGCATCTGGGTTCTTGCCAAAAAAAATTGTCATGCTTATATCAGATCCTTTGTAAGGACCTTTGTAATAAACATGGAAGGTATTCCAAGGCCCTTTGAGTTATATCCAAGGAGATACCTTGAAATAAAATTCCATCTTGTGCATCTTAAAGGTATCTCCTAGGATATATGTTGAAAATAAATTCCAATAGCATGCATCAGTGTTCTTGACAAATAAAAAGATGTCATGGTTATATCGAATCGCTTGAAAAAACATTTGAAAAATCAACATATAAGGTATTCATAAGTACATTTTAGGTATATTCTAGGAGATACCTTGAAATAAAATTCTTATTGTGTTCATGTTCAAGGTATCTCCTGGGAGATATCTTTAAACAAAAATCCATTAGTGTACATCAATGTTCTTGCCATATAAAAATTTGTCATGGATATATCAAATCCATTGAAAAGACCTATGTAACTAATATGTAAGTTTTTCCAAGGCCTTCTAGGTATCTCCTAGGAGATACCTTGAAATAAAATTCCAATCATGTGCATATTCAAGGTATCTCC